>BHFT01043189.1:0-88601 GCA_004320025.1 Laticauda laticaudata
AAAAAAGACATTCTTATGAAACAAATGGACATAAATTTCTGCCCCTCCTTATAGAAGTCTTCCATCTGAGTACAAATTCATGCAAATGTCAAAACTTTTTTCTGAAAATGTCCAGAAACCCCACAAACTTTCGATACAGCTGAGGTTGAACATAGCCTGTTAGCCCCTCACAAACCAGGGAATCCTGCAGAAGCGACGTGGTCTTATTGGAGTGTATGGAACAAAAGAAAGGAATTCACTTCAGATTCAGGTTAACCCATTAATATGAGCATTGTCTAGTAAATTAACTTCGTCCTCCTTTGAAAGCTGTTGCTGATTTTTTAATGATTTTTTGATTGATGGCTTCTCTAGGCACACTCTGGTAATTTTTGGTGTTAAGGACAACATTGATCTAATCTTGGCAGAGTCATTCAATGTTTCCCTGCTGCCTATCAGTTTCTCTCACCATAGAGAATACAACAAGCCAAGAAACTCTTTGTTTCTGAACCAGAAGGGGTTTTTTTCATGATTGTTTCTGGCCCATTTTCTCAATATGTGTATATGTACATGCCAATGCACACATGTATTCTAGTTTCTAAAGAACAAACACCACCCTCATGTTTGGTTTCCTAAAGATAAAATTTATAGTGACCTTGGATTAATTTATTATGCTTAGGTAAAGTAAAGCTTTACGTGTATATTTGTTGAGGGTTCCAAAAATCTTTTCATCTTTTAATATCTCAGTTTTACTTATCGCTCAGTAGACGTATGTTTCTATTCCACAGTAAACATTTCTGTTCCTAAGATCATCCTCGACATTAAAATAAACAAAGACAAAACAAAACAAGAAGAAAAATGCAGTCTAACAATAGATGACACAATCTCTTCCTTATATATCTTGAAAATTTTAAAGGTTGCAAATTGTTTTGAAGTTTAACAGAGAAAATGGATATAAAAGACAGTTTGCCACATTTTAAGTAATATAAAATAGCTGCAAAGAATTTTTTTAAAAATGTATAATTTAGAATATTTTTATAGCAGTTCTTTAGATGACATGTAGGATTTCCCTGGCCCTTATTAAAAGAACAAGGGTTTCAAACATTGAGATGAATTAAAAGTTCTCAAAGAAGTGATTCAAGGCTTGTAACTAGGCTAAATATAGGTGTGGAAGATGTTAAGGGTGGAAAAAGGTAAAGGACATAACTCAGTACAAAGAAATACCAATTAACCAACCAAGTATGAAGTTTGTAATATATGAAAGTGAAACTGATTCAGTACATTAAGGCCCTGTCACACTGGCCGACGGATGCAAAACGTTTGTAAAAAGGACACAGCGGACGAGAAAAATGTTCCATTTCCATTGTATCCGCTCTCAAAAAGTTGCCGAATTTGGGCAATAACCAGAGTGGACAAACAATGGAAAGGAATGGACGGAGGGAGGACATAGGGCAGATGGAAAGTGGATGCCTCCACGGAAGCCTAGCAGATGGGAAGCAGATGGCGAAGCGGATGCACCATCCGCAAAGGGCTCCGGGGAGCAAACAGAAAGCAGACACGGAAATGGAAAGGAAGCGGATGGCAGAAGCGGATGCGACGCGGATGAAGTGGATGGCAGAGCGTGAAATCCTTAGCGGATGCCTAGCTCCACTTCGCATGCGGGAGGATGCATTGCATCAAGGCCCCTTGGGATTTTATAAGGGAAGCAGCGTCGCAAACAGGTTCACCATTCAGAGGGAAAGACCCTGCTTTCCAGACCACAGCTCTCCAGCCAGCCAGCAAAACGCCCAACAACCATGGGGAAGAAAAGAAGCCTCACCATACTGCTGCCAGCCCTGGCAAGAAGGGACAGGGCCACCCTCCCAACCCCCTGGCCCTGAGCTCTGCTTCTTTGGCTGGGGGCTTCTTGCTGCCTGGGCTCTTATCTTCTGGTGCTGGGGCTTCTGCTGATGCATGCTTCTAGAGGTGGGTGCTTCTGCTGATGCTGCTTCTGGTGGTGGTGCTTCTGGCTTGGTGCTTACTCTGCTGGCACTTGCTCCTGGGGGCTGGGGCTTCTTGCTGGGCTTTAACTCTGTGCCACTGCTCCTGCGTGCTGGGGCTTCTGCTGTGGCTTACTCTGGCTGGCACAAGCTCCTTGGTGCTGCGGGCTTCTGCTGGGGCTTTATTCTTGCTGGCGCTGCTCCTGGTGCTTGGTGCTTTCTGCTGGTGCTTACCCTGCTGCGGCTGCTTTCCTTGGTCCTACTGGGTCCTGCTTGGGTGCTCCTTGGTCCTGCTGGTGCTCCTGGTCCTGCTGGTGCCCTGGTCCTGCTGGTGCTCCTGGTCCTGGCTGGTCTGCTTTTGCTGCTATTGATTGTTGTTTGTGCTGCTGCTGCTACTGGTGGTGTGGAAGGAGCAGCCCCTTACAACCTTCGAAGCCCTTTCTGATGAGGGCCCCATATGGCCCTGCCAAAGGAGGAAAAGAGCAGACGTAGTGAATGGGAGAGGAGGCAATACATTCATATGAAGAGGAACAAGAGGAGGAGGTGCTGGAGTGGCTGAGCGAGAATGAATATCTTTGGATGGATGGACACAGGCATCTATCGAGGACACCAAGAGGAAGGCAAGGCGGCTTGGAGAGGAGAATTGGGAGAGCCTGCGGATAAACACTTCGGAGGTGCCTCCTCGGCTTGGTCGAAGCACATTGCACGGAAGCAACATCCTGGTTATGGGAAGCTGGCACCTCAAGAAATCTGGCCAGGCCACGGTCAAGCTGAACAGACAGAGAGACCTATGTCATTGGCCAAGTGCAGCTTCTTGGAGGGTGAGATCCGCCAGCCGAGGAGCAGCCCCTCTCACAACGCTCTCTTCTTCAGGCAGCCTGCTGAGAGCCAGTCCTTTTCTGGCAAGAGTCAGCCTCCTTGTGTCCAGGCAGGTCATCTGTGGAGCATGCCACGACTGGAGACCCCCCTGACAGCTTGCACTCCCTGGTAGAGAGCACATGGAGGACCCCCTGACGCAGTGGTGAAGGCAAGGAGAGGGCAGCTTCCATCACCAGCCCCAACCCGCATCCACCCCCAGCTCCCACCTCACACTGAAAGCAGAGAGGGCCAGACTGAAGGGCAGAGCCACACTGTCCTGCTGGAAGAAAGAGGACACCATCAGGAGCAGCGATAGAAATCTCATCTCTCACTCGTACACACGATGCCCCCATCATCCCAACCGCAAGCCTTTCCTCACCTACGTCAACCAGACCGCTCATGAAACATATCGGAACCCCAGTACCAGGGGTGGTGAAGGACAGGATCACCGATCTTCTCACAACCCTCCAGACAAGATGAACCTGCTCCCACCCGAGTGCCAGGCCTGCTCCTCCACCCCACATTGATGTTCACTGCCCTTCCAAAGCCTTTCACACAGGCCCTCACCTACCAAGCTACGGCTACCCAGGAGATCCAGAGCAAAGCAGCCCTTCCCCAGTCCAGACACAGGTACATCGGGATGCCACCGGTGCCACTGATGCCCAACAGATGCCAAGCCACGCCAGCCGATGCCACCGATGCACCGGATGCCACAATGTCAGTCCTCAACCAGCTTGCAGGACCAGACAGCCCCAATACAACTGCTCCTTTCCTTCCACCCACAAAGCCAAGCCCGACCTCAGGTACATCTAGTCATCGGTATGGGGCTGACACCCCATGTCATGCGTGGAAGGGGCTCTCAAACATCACGGGGCTGAGCCAAGCTGTCTGAGGAGCTTCCTAACCACACCTGTCACCTGTTGTCCTCTTGGGGCCAGGCACGCCCAGTGGTGCCTCAACCAGCACTCCAGCAGCAGCCACCTCACAGCACCCTGGACCCTTCACCCTCTTGAGACTGGGCACGACTCAGAGTGACCAAGAAGAGTGCCAGAGGACTTGGGTGGACTAACCTGTTGACTTTATTTTGCTTTGGACACTGACTTGGGTCATTTTTCTTTTTACAGCTTGTTATTAATAAAAGATTTATCTTTTGCTGTCACACACTTGCTTCATTTATTTGTTTGTCAATAAATTCTTGTGGGAAACTTTTAGAAAATGGTTTAAGGCTTTTTGCATGCTTGTGGAATGCGGTTAAGGATTTAGGCAGTGGGATGGGGCAGGATTACCTTTGGGATGGCTAAATAGCTTGTGGGATAGATAAAACCTCAGTGCAAGCATAGTTGGACTGTATGGATCCACCCCTCCCAGGGTGCCACCCACCTATGGCCCAATGTTAATCTAATAATATATGTTAATCAATCAGATCCACACATGTCAACAAGTTTAACACACCAACTCTTTTGATTAATGCCCTGTTCATGTTAGAGCTCAAGAGCCCAACATAGCTGGCCCAATCTTCGATCAGTGTGATTTTAAGGACAGGCTGAAGGAAAGCATCCATTAATCATCTATCATCCTGTCTTGCCACTCCACTGCCTTCCAGCTGGGGAGTTGCACCAGGTGTCTCAGGAGGGTTAGCGCGTTGGCTTTTCCCTTCATGTTGGAAGCTCTGTTTGGGGCCTTGCATATCCCTAGTTGTCTATCAGGGTTGTCGGCCCTTGCCTCCATTCCCCAGGCTCCATGCCCCCCAATTACCTTGTTAGAGGTCAACGATCCTGTTCTGCAAAAATCAACCTGGGCCTAAAGCCCGGGTAATAAAAAGATGTGGTGTGTCATGATGATTGTTGCTAGTATGCAGCAAGCTTCCACAATCCTCCTTCACGGTCTTGTGGCGTATCTCATGTGGAGAATTGAGCGCTGGAACCTGTTAGGCCAGGGATGCAATACAAAAAGGATTCTCCACCACGGCCACACTTCCCTGGACAACCATTGTTATTTTAAGATTCTCTTGTTCTACGGATGATGAGTTTGGAAGTGTAGGGCTCATAAGAGGTAGGCTTCTGCAGGGAGATAGTCTATCATCCCCTGCCACGTATAGATAGTTAGTGGACATCTTGCGTTTCATTTGGGCAGGGGGGTCTGTGGATTGGGAAGCCCAGATGATGAGTGTTGCGTTTCCAGCCCTTCCTTGAGGTGAAACTGGCGTTGTTTAAGCCTGAGCATCCTGAACGGACTGAGGCCCAGATATGCTTGAAGTACAGTCGACAATGCTACATGAATATGTAGTTCAGTCTTATGACTCTATGAGCGAAGAGAGATGATGTTCTGAAGAAGCCCGTTAGCCATCTGAAACAATAACGGTTGGACCACCGACTTGGCTGGAGCTTTTGCAAAGTTCCACGTTACATTGCCAATCGTTATGTGCTTCGCAACAGCTTTGGGGTGAAGTTGTCCTTTTCTAATACCGCCACTGCTCTGACTCTACTGGTTCTTCCATCCTCTCTAGGAGGGGCACTGGCAGTGAGGCTCCTCAGGTATTCTTCGATGATGGCCGTGCACCGCTTCTTCCTTGTGACCGATCAGAATGCTGATTGGTGTTGATGTGTGGCAACCACATCGCATAGCGCGATTACATGATGATCCCTGTAGGTAATTGTCTGTGATCGCAAACGGGTGGCGGCAGAGTCAGTATACCCTTCGAACTCTAAAGTCCAGGTGGTGCTCGTGAACATGTTAGTAGTATATTAGGCTAATTTTTGGGCTCAACCTGGGTCTCAGCCGCCTGCACAAGTTATGTCAAACCATGGCTGGAGGCATCTTCATGAAGTTCTGGAATGCCACGAGGTCTCTGTTCCTTCAGCTCCACCAGTTTCAGCTGTTGTACGGAGCCGCCTCCAGTTTGAGACCTTTTTAGCTTGCGTTCTCTCTGCGATCCTCACCTCTTCTCTATATATTATATCTGGCCTACCCAATTTTTCACTGTCACTCCGTGTCCTCGGGAGGCACCTCTAGGCAAAGTCTGAAAGAATGATAATGGCTTCATCTGAGTTCTTAGGTGGTTTCTAGAAAAACAGTTGAAAGAGCCTGTAGCATAGCTTCGCATTGTTGCAGAAAACGGATGGGTGGCTGCTAAAGGATTGTGTTAGCGAAACCGCTAAAATCTTAGAACACCTAAGAATGTTGTTAGCAACAGAATTTTCATGCGTGGAGAGTGTGGAAGAGAAGATATATGATATATAATATATATATATATATAATAATAATATATATATATAATAATATATATATATATATATAATATATAATATTATATATATATATATTATATATAATTATAATATCACTATGTATATATATTTGTTTTTTTACAAACCCAATACGAAGCTGATGATGTGTTATCAGGTTTCTGGGCATTACTATTCCCTGGCCAGATGTTTTCTAAGAGATCACTGCGAGTGAAACTCAATGGTTGTTTATGGAGGCCCCATCAACCGGAAGGGAAAGTTTTGAACCAACTGTTTAAAAAATTAATAATAATCTTATTCCCAGATAACTTAATTTTGTTCCTTCTCTGCAGACCCACCATATATATCAGACAACTAAGACACTGGTGTGCCCTGTGCCTGGTCAGAAGGGCATCCCTTCAAGCTGTAGGCCTCTGCAGTTCATCAGCGAGAATTACAGTGGTAAGATATAAGATGACAAACGTACATTGAGGTTAACTTGAGTAGGAGGTGTTGCGATGTCATCAACACACGAGCGACGGTCTAAGTAACAGAAACGACCTATTCCTTAAAAAATATTGCTGTCTGGTACTGTCAGAGCGTGAACGCCTATTGCTTAAGATCTAGTATATAATGTCAGGTGAAAGCTCCATTCAAAATCCAATGAGAACGAAAACCTGACTCCATTTGTATATGAGGAAAGGACTTTACTGAATCTGAAAAATGCGTAGGATCCAGAAGAAATATCAAAGATCTGGAGGCAATGGTGTGGCGAAAAATCATATATAAGAATTGCTTATCCCATGTTACCACCCCAAGTGTCCAAGACGTGGCCATTCCAATCTGATGTGGGTAATATGTGCATGTGAGCATCTTCAGGTGGCATTGCACACATCTGGTATGCCAAGACGGTTGACCTTAGCCTAGAAAGATAAGAGGCTACAACTGCGCAGTAAACAAGTAAGCATAGTTCAGAAAACATCCCATCTTTTACATTTCACCAACTTAAACCTCCAGCAGTCTTCCCCCCATGAAGCCCAATTATTCTTCCCTCCCCTTGTTTCTATGGCAGCCACAAAGACAAGCAGAAGAAGGATTCTTGGAGGTTGACAGCTACCATGTGAACAGAGAAGATTGGAGGAAGAGGATAGTATATGTGTTTGAATCTATGTATGTGTGTATGTGCACATGAATTGATGTCCATTATATAGAATCACAGGTGGAGCGGTGGCTCAAATCCACTGGGTTTGTCTGCTGGAAAGCCTGCAGCTCAGGTTCGAGACCCAAGTGCTGCATGACGGTTTGAGCTCCAGTCCTTGCCTCAGCTCCTGCCAACCTAGCAGTTTGAAAGAATGCGGATGTGAGTAGATAAATAGGTACAACCTTGGTAGGTAGTTAACAATGCTCTGTGATGTCCACATGACCACATAAATGTCTTCAGACAGGACTGGCTCAATGGCCTTGAAATAGAGATGAGCATCAGCCCCAATAGTTAGTAATTCAGTGTGTGTGTGTCTGTGTGTCTGTGTACATAGATAGATAGATAGATAGATAGATAGATAGATAGATAGATAGATAGATAGATAGATAGATAGACAGACAGACAGAGGGAAAGATGGAGAGATGGACAGAGAGGGAGAGAGAGAATGAATCACACAATTGGAAATGGATATTCAGGCCTTCGAGTCTAACCCTAACTTATTTGGGACACTGACAGATTGCTATTAGGTTCTTCATGAAGCCAGCCAACAGTGAGGAATTACTCACCTCCTTCAGTAAATCTCCTTTTCCTAGGTATCTAATGTTTTGTGTTCTCCACTTACTGCTATTTTCATTCATTACTGATCAACCTTGTCCTTCTCCATTCCACCTCCCGCATTCCCTTTGTTTAACTATCAGTTGTTTTGTTCTCCTTGCTAGCAAAATTTAAATTGTAAGTACCTTGGACCTGAGATTTTTTTTTTTTTGGCCAATTATAAATTATTCTATGAAGAAGATTGATGGCACTGGCATTTTGAAAGCGATTCTATCAAATTAGAGGTGCTCCAGTACTCATTGCAGAAATCTTTGGCACAAGAAGATGCTTTTCTCTGTATATGATCTGAAAATATTTTGAATAATAGCTCTCATTGTCAGGATTCATGCCAGAGATTCTCTGACACAATTCTTCCAAGATTCAGACATAGAGACTATTTATCACAGGTTCCCATGGCATGAAAAGGCAGGATATGATCATTGTTATAATTCTCACAGTGGATTCCTGGAATTCTCACAGCTGATATTCAGAAACTGGGTCATTCTTCCCTCTTAAGGAGACAGATATAGAGATCCACTCAAAAACAACTATAAAGATATTGTCCATCTGATGAAGATATTATCCATATTGTTGGGAAGTTTCTTAATTCCAGATTGCCTCTCTCCTTGATTAGTTTCCATCCATTGTTTCTTTGGTCTTGCCTTCTGATGCTTTGGAAAATGTTCACCCCCTCCTCTTTGTGGCAGCCCCTCTAATACTGGAATACCTTCTCTCTTAGTCAAGTTCAGGAATCTCCAAACTTGGCAACTTCAAGGCCTGTGAACCTTACCTCCCAGAATTCCCCAGTCAGCCACATTATTACCATTATTGTTATTGTTAATATATTATTATTATTATTATTATTATTATTATTATTATTATTATTATTGTTGTTGTTGTTGTTGTTGTTATTAACAATAACAATATTATATTAANGTTGTTGTTGTTGTTGTTATTATTATTATTATTATTAACAATAACAATATTTTAACTTATCAGTCATGGGGCAAACTCCAATTATCATGGGGCAAACTCCAATCATCAAATATCCTAGGAGAAAACTACTAGGAATTGTTCCAAAGCAAGCATGTAACATAAAACAAGAAAACATAGAAAGGGACCAGATCAATAAAACAAAAGTGACACATAATATCAGCAAAGTGATGCAATGAAGGGAATGGGATGAAGGAACTTGGATGGTGAAAAAGAGGCAGAGCAGAAGACCATATTGTAACTGCTAAACAAAATATAGTTCTCTAGTTGTATTTTGCTCCTTTCATCTCCAGATCTTTTTGGGAGGTCATATTTTATACTTTCCAGTTTGAACTAACACAACATTGGGTGACCATCGTGTAGAGGGTTGAATGTTAGATGGGAATGGAGCAAATTAGGGTCCTGTGGAACTTGGAGATAGGGCTAAATGTTTGTTTGATGTTATGTTTCCCCTATTAACACTGACTGGAACTTACCTAGAGGAAGGAGGAGGACCATTGAATCTCCTGCTCCTAACCTCTAAATTGATCCAGAAAGATACTGTGATCTTTAAGGGTACTGTGAGATCAAGGAAGATTGGGATGGATGCATGAATTCCCACCATCTCAGGAGATCAACAACTGTGATCAATATCATTACCATAACTAGATTTAAACCCCTGTGAAAGGGTCAGAAATTTTCTCCTGAGCTAGTTGACTACTGCCCAGGCAACAAAATGGCAGGCCTTTTTTCTTTTGCAATAAACTCATCTCCTGGAATGAGACTAACTGCCCCCCCTCCCGATTAAACCAGTTGCAATATATATTTTAAACGAACACTCTTCATAAAGGGATTGTGTGAACACAGAAAATTACATCAGTTCTGTCCCCAAGTGAGGAGCTCCAATCTAGTTACAGTGCTCAAATACATTAAATTATAGGTAGCAATACAATTTACAAACAACCGCAGCAGTCTTTTATAACTATTTTATCTCCACGGTGAACTTGTGGCCATTCTTTCTCTTTCCCATTACAGCTCAGCTATTGGAATCCCTGTGTTAATAGAAGAGACTCTCTGTAGCTCAGGATTGAACTGTGGGGGCCTTGGTGCTTTCTGAACTGGGCTTTGCATGAGAGATCTTACCTAGTCGGGCAGCAAAATGTCTTCAAGCAAATAACTGGGCTCAGAGAGCACCAAGGATTCCACAATTCACACATCAACGGGATTGGATTCCTGTGTTTGGCTCTAGAATGTGGAAATGCCTTTGAGATAACTATTGATTAACTTAAATTATCTGTAGAGAACAAAACCTGCTCAGTTATGGAACAGCTGCTTTATCACACTTCTTTTGCACCTGTTTTTAAAATATCTGCAGTGATGATCTGAAAAGAACATTTCAGATACTGGTGTGATTGTAACATCAAGGTTAGATGATCTTGATAATAATAACCTCCATTTGATATTCCTGTTGTCCATGCCTGATTTCAGGTTTAGCCATATAGTTGGCTTTTCTTTTCAGTGATCTCTTTCTTACATAATAACTGGTCCCTTCCATTACAGGATCAAGACCCATCTCTAGGTACTTTTGATAATACCATACAGAAAAAAAACATTCCCTTGATATTTCTACCAAGACCCATTCAATTTTACAAGAGAGATGTGGATGAGTAGAGAATGGTGTCTTTCCAGATATTTATGGAGAATGAATGTGTGTGTGTGTGTTCCCTCCTTCTTTGTTCCTTCTGAGGTCTACAGCTTATATAGCTTGCCACACTTCAGAGAAATGTGGAGAAAAAAGTAATAAAGGTGCAATTCTTTCTATGGAGCTTTTTTTTTCTGATTAGGAAGTATGGTTACTTAGAAAACTTTTAGAAAGTGGAAAGCTGTAATGCTTTCCTTTGCCACCTCCAACAAATTTAAAAGTAACACTAAGAGAAATTGGAAATATATCTGAAACTATGTTGAGGAAAAAATAGGAAGTCAGGGAGAAAAGGAAACTTAGAAATTGCAAGGGAGACTCTGCACTGGTTTCAGCCATTGCCTGAAATCTTAGGTCAGAAGTATCAAATTTAAGGCCCAGGGCCCAGATTCGCCCCATGGGGTGCTTAGAAATGAAGGGTCATGGAGCCACCCTGGAAACAGCAAAGGACTGGCCTGTGATGACCCAGAGTATATCAGAAATATAACAAAACTCAAAACGTAACTAAAAGTCCTTTAATGTCTTCAACTTGGCTTCACTGTTTAATTGTTCACAGTAAAACAGTAAACTATTTTCAAAATAACATTTCAAAGCACAGAAACACAGTTCAAATTCAAAGAGCCCATAACAGAGCAAAAACCAAAAACAAACTGCACTGAATAAAGTTCCAGACCAGGATAAATAATTACAAAATTCAGGTATAGTCCATTGGAAGAATGCCAACCAACATAAACCTTCTTTAGGAATAAAACACTAATTTATCCCCAGCATCTGTTAGCATGCAGGTCCAGACTCTTATGCAGATCTCACACCTGCAACCCATGAAGAGGGTCAAGGCACTCTCCTTTACAGTAAATCATGCCTCTCCCTTATCCTCTCCTCCCTGCGTGCCTTAGAATGGAGAGGGGATGGGCCTGGGTCCTTCTCTGACTGCTCAGCCAGCCTCTGCCCTTCCCCAGACTCCTCCACCACCTCTGGAGCCACACTTCCTGTTGGCTGTTCCTCCTCTTCCACAGAGTCAGTATCCACCAGGGGCATGACAGGCCCTCAGTGCTCTGTCAGTGAAAATGGAGCTTAGGATGGTCACATTTGGCCTTCCCGAGCTCCAGTTTTGCTGGCAGAGGGTTGCAGGAGACCATCACAGCTGAAAACAGAGCTCAAAGAGTCTATTTTCATTGTCAGAGTGCTCAGTGCCAATGAATGCTCAATGAATGCTCAGTGCCACAGATGCTCATCTGTACCCGACATGAGTGTTGTTGAGCTGGTCACGCTCACTCCGGTCATGTGCACCCTGGCCCCCCAAATCAAACACAATGCTGATATGGCCCTCGATGAAATCAAGTTTGACACCCCTGCCTTAGGTTCTTCTTTCACCTTTCCCCAGCAACTAATCACACTCATTATTGGGTTATTAATAATTAATAGTATTATTTCATTATTTGATTATTCTATTACTACTCTCTTATACTTTTGTTACAAGCTATTTGAGGTTTTTTTTCTCAAATGAGAAATTATAAACCATTGTAGGAGAAGAAGAGGCTTAGCTGGAAGGCAGGATTAAATATGCCATCAGTTTAGAGTCATTGTGTTGCCACAAGGGACCCAAGTCCAGCCAATTCCATTCACCCTTATCTAGTACCAGTTTAGCTTTGACCATTAGTCAACTAGAGTCTTGTATTAGAGGTAGCAGTAATAAATTTTTCTGTGCTTCGATCTCAACTGATGCTCCTGGGTATTTGCACCTGACAACGACTGTGTTAATAAATGAAATATGTGTGTCTGCATCATTGTGGTTTTGCTTGTATGTATGTGTGTGCTTAACATGGTAATTCCTGTTTTTCAGGCTCCTTGAAGGACAGAAAGGGCTGAAAGTGGAAAATAAGGCCTTCTTCTCCCGTCTTACTTTCTTCAATGTCTCTGAGCAAGACTATGGAAATTATACTTGTGTTGCCTACAACCAACTAGGAAACACTAATGCTAGCATTATTCTCTACGGTAAGTAACAAATAAGTAGATGGCATTGGGATTCATAGAACTGTAGAATAATGTTGGAAGAGGCTACTAAGTCATTGAGTCTAATTCCCTCTTTATTATAGGAATCCAAATTAAAACATTCATGACAGATAGGTCTCTTGTTGAATATACCCACAGAAAGAAAGTTCACCATCCTATGTAATTGGCTCAAGTGTCAAATTATAAGTGAAGGGAAGAAGGACCTGCTTATATGGAAAGCTATATAAAATCAGAACAGATTAAGACACAAATCAGTTCACTAAATTGCAGTATTTTAAGATGTGATTGGTCAACAGATAATAGCTTTTCTCTTGTCATCTTACACTTAACCTGGTGAGGATAACTACGTCTTACCTCATTATTCTACAGTTTACACTTTGACATAAGATCTCAGTGGCTTTCTCAATGTAGGACTTCCAGTAAATACAATTCTGAAATTCCAAATGTCTTCATCAGCATAGAGAGTTTAGGAAACAAGCAGCCTCTGAATGGGACAAAATCAGTTTATAGAGCAGTCCTTCCTTTAGCCATTTTTTCCAGTATCACATGTATCATAAATAATGACTTCATAGTCCTGCTTTTCTCAAATTGTCAACATTCTCCATCCTCTTTTTCACTGATTTTAGAACTTTATTATGGTTGTGCAGATAACTACCAAGAAGTAATCATTATATTGTTGTATTTTATTGGTATGCCATCAATGTATTTGTAGCAGTTGGACAGTGTCATATGTCAAGTCTTTCCTTTCATCCTGAAATAGCCTATAGGGATTTTGTTATGGGGATATAATTAGGAGGAACTTTGGATGGAGTTGCTTTGAGCTCTCTAAGAAAAGGCAACAAAAGAACCATTTTTTCTTCATAGTTTCTGAACATCCTGCCGAAAAAAGAATCTCTCAGTTCACCTTGATTTTTCCTCCCCTCTGGAAGAAGCACACAAAGTTTCAAAGTGAAAGTAGTAGGACTTATTTTAGTAAAAAGAGTTTCGCTTACCAGGATTGTTCTTCCTTTCTACTCATTTAAAAAGAAAACTATTTTCCATCATGGCATGACTAAAGAAATCTGATTTCATGGGCTATTACATATATAAAATAACTGAAAAAAATAATCTGAAACCATGAACAATCTGCAATTAAGCCAATATCAGAAACTGTTGATTATTTCATCTTAATTTGAACCAGAAGGAAGCTGCTTCACAGATGTCATCTGAAACAAGGGGGTCCAACCTTAGTGACTTTTAAGACCTGTAGACTTCAACTCCCAGAATTCCCTAGCTAGTAATTCTGGGAGTTGAAGTCCACATGTCTTAAAGTAACTGAGGTTATCTAAAGGCTCTGAGTGTTGTTTTTTATCTCTTCTCTGTTCTGGATTTAACTAATCTTTTCAACTTATACCAAAACCCTTCCTCACCAAGTTTTTATCTGCAAAATACCAAGCATCATGCAAAAAAAGAGGATCTTTTAACTTTAGATCATTGGTGAAATATTGTTGTTAATGATAATGTCAACAAATCCATTTAAAATACAGCACAAAAACATAGGATGTTGTGGTGTTTGTTCATTTTTCTTCTCCCTGAAAGATTATTTCCATAACGTGAATTCCTCACTTTTTTGAAAGTTCTACTCTGAACATTTCATTTCCACCAGGTATTTTCTACCTAGAATAAGGTTTTGCAAGATTCCCTTCTCCAAGACTTAGAGAGATACTAACAGCAAGGAATGTCGAATCTTTATATCTTCTCAAAAATAAAATAAAAAAATAAAAATAAAAACATTGCCAAGCCTTTTCTGGTATTGCCACCCTGAAGTGCCATCTGTTAAGTGAGGCGTTTGAGAATAAACAACCCAAGCAGCTCCACAATCCCAGGCATGCTTCCAAGTTGTGTTTTCTATTACTTTGATATAAAATAATAATAAAAAAGACTATAGCAAAGGAAGGTGGTGAGAACTCTGAAGCCTTATCCAGAAACTATTTTCTCCACACGCCAGAGCTCTGATTAAAGTGATGGATCCATCTGACACTGCTCACAGCCAGAGACAGCTCTAATTGCTTGTCTTATTTGTTACGTTTCTTCTTCATGTTAAGAGAAAGAGCATGGCTGTTTGCTGTTGTTCATTCCCATTGGAAGCAGTTGTGAGCTCCAGGGCTTTATTTCTTCTGGCTTTTGCATGATTTCAAAAAAGTGTTATTGTCCAGAATTCTGAGGTTTTCTGTCTATCTATTGACCATTCCAAGATGGCCTTTTATGTCAGGCTTGAGGTTCTCCACAAGGAACATAAATTGTCCAAAAGCTCTGTCTGTAAAGATGAAAACATAGTTTCTACAACCTGGAATGGCAAACAAGATTTCATCGCTTCCTGAGGATTTCCCTTCTCCCGAAACAACCAGGTGGAGAGCCAGAGCTCAGGAGTCCTGGAGTTTTGAAAAGGTAGAAGAGAGTTGGCTTAGTGTCATGGTTCTAAGTAATGCTCCCAATTAGTTCAAAACTTCGAGGATGTTGCTTTCTCAAAGATCTTGTTTTTTGGGTACATCAGCATGTTCAAACATCAACCCAACTCTGAATAGTTCCCGCACTTTGGCATAATTAAAAGGTAAATAGTGGGCACACACACCCTTGTGTCCCAATGAAGCCAATGAAGCAGGTGATGAACCTCTTAGTACCCTCCTTCTGCCATTGCTAGGATATGCTGGGTCAACTTCAGCTCTCAGGAGCCTTATCACTGTTATCTCTGGCACTCTGAAAGGAAACATTCTATATTCTACAAATCTCCTTCCCTCCAAAGCATGGCAACTGAGAAACGAAACAAGAAACTTTTTATGGTTACAGTTAGAGTCATTTCAATAGTTGACACAAGATTCACAAGAACGAGGAAGGAATAAGATACAAGATGGGACCAAAAGAACTCTCCACATCTTCCAATCTTGTACTACTTTGAGTTGTTCTATGCTCTGGCTGGTGTCAGCTATGATGGTATCTTTGGTTTCCTTTTATCGCTAATTCTTCCAAGCATAATATCTGACATGTCACTGGAAGGCAGAATTGTCCCTGTATCCTGATTAAGGAATATGCAGTCACTTATCTAACATGATCAACACCCTTATTAGTAATGTGATAAAAAATAGCTTAAAACCTGCTTGAACATCATCATGATGCAAGATTTACCCACACCTCACATCCCTGTCTATGTATCTTTATAGCAGCTGGTATGAACATGGAAATCTATTCTCTATTGAACTATCCAACAACAATCAGATTGACCAATTATTGTATTTATTCCAGTAGCAGAAAGTGCTATAACATTTCTTCTTTCATCCAAATTCCCTGTCAAAATTCCCTCTGAATTTTTACATTAGATGTTTTTGAATTCAGGGTTATTATCTGTGTTTTGACCAGATGTGGTTATTAATCAGGACCAAATTGAAAGATGGGAATAGTGGATAGTCCAAAGTTCTCACAACAGAATAGTTTTAATACATTAGCGAAAAGAAACTGACTTCATGGCAGGGAAATTTCTTCAACCTTGCCACTTTGGATGTTTGGCTGTTTAATGTTTGCTTACTCTCATTTTCCCCTCATAGTTGGAAATATAATCAGAAAGATGGTATCTTTAAAAAAAAAAGAATTATCAGCTTTTTTGGGGATGCTACTATTTTCTTCATCAATTGCATAGTAAAGTTAGTGGGAAAATTTAGTATGCTAAATCTCAAATTATTTAAAAAAATAATGAGTGGAAAGACATTTTCATCAGCATTGTTAATATTATTGTGGCTAACATTGGATGGAAAATCAATATAGAAGCACAGGAACTATGTTGTCTATCATCCCTCTCCTCAACCTCTCCTCATTCTTCTCTACCTTAGATAGGATTTCAAGAAAATAAGATGTATATTGTTCCTTCTGTGTTCTTTGATCAAAGAATTTTATCTCAGTCCATCTCAATGTAAAAAAAAAAAGGAGAAAGTTAAACCTACAATGCAACTGTAGCAAAGCACAAGTAATGCTAGCACATGCGAGCTGAAATTTGGCAACTGAATGAAAGTCATAAAGTTGGCTTTGGAAAGTTCTAACAGAAGGAAACTGATGGTTAAAGGAAATCAATGCAATTGCTTACAGTCAGTGATGAATAAGATTCAATATTAAATATATATTTCTGGTTGGTCTTAAATATCGTAAGAGGGCAGAGGGAAAGGAAGCAATTGGAAATATCTATAGCGGCTTGAAATCCATGCAAACAGTGGGATAGTGAACCCACCTGTACATTAGGAGCTAAAATGATGTATAATGCTGATTAGTTAACTCCTGATGACTTCTATCCCATCCCATCATCACAGAATTGTACCATACAGCCTTGCAAAAGTTGTGGGACCAAACATACTTCCAAGATGAGTGACATTCATTATTTACTGTTACTCCTAGTTAGGAAGTACCAATTCTAAATTCATCAATCATTTTCAATTTCAGTTTAGAGTTCCCCAGTTTAAAATGAGTATTAGATTTTTTCTTTCTTAGAGCAGAAATAAAGTTTTTTGAGAGGCATCTCGGAGTCCTACTGGATGACCATTTAAATATGATCCAGCAGTGTGCAGCAGCTGCCAAAAAAGCCAACACAGTTCTAGGCTGAATAAGCAGAGGGATAGAATCAAGATCACGTGAAGTGTTATTACCACTTTATAATGCTTTGGTAAGGCCGCACTTGGAATCCTGCATCCAGTTTTGGTCACCATGATAATAAAAAAGATGTCGAGACTCTAGAAAGAGTGCAGAGAAGAGCAACAAAGAGGATTAGGGGAGGCTAATTGGAGTTATATAATTGGAGTTATAATAGTAATTGACTATTGGAGACTAAAACATATAAAGAAC
Organism: Laticauda laticaudata; assembly: GCA_004320025.1. NCBI lineage: Eukaryota > Metazoa > Chordata > Lepidosauria > Squamata > Elapidae > Laticauda > Laticauda laticaudata. The sequence continues at coordinate 17,377 of BHFT01043189.1, forward strand.
GGTTGCTGGAATTGGGTGTGTCTAGTTTAATGAAAAGAAGGACTAGGGGTGACATGATAGTCTTCCAATATCTCAGGAGCTGCCACAAAAAAGAGGGAGTCAAGCTATTCTCCAAAGCACCTGAAGGCAGTGGGTGGAAGCAATGGGTGGAAACTAATCAAGGAGAGAAGCAACCTAGAACAAAAGAGAAATTTCCTGACAGTGAGAACAATGAATCATTGGAACAACTTGCCTCCAGAAGTTGTGAATGCTCCAACACTGGAAGTTTTAAAAAAGATGTTGGACAATGATTTGTCTGAAGTGGTGTAGAGTTTCCTGCCTAGGCAGGGGTTGGACTAGAAGACTTCAAACTCTGTTATTCTATTCTATTCTTCTTTTCATCAGCTTTCCCACTGCTTTGGGGAAAGGAGGTCACCGCTCAAGTGCAGATGGAGAAGACTTTATAGAGAGAAGTTACAGCAGACACAGATCTATTGGATTTGGCATTCATGCAGTAAAGGATAGGTGGTATCCGGAGATTGTCCCATCCATCCCACAAATAACCATACTAACAGCAGCAGGCAATGACAGCTTTGGACAGAGCTTTTCACCATCATTTGGGCCAGGATAGACAGCCTTGCATTTTGGTTACATATCATTTTTTTTAATTTCTTTTACTTAATAAATATATGGTATCTGTTTCTGGAGCACGTTCCAAACTAACATAGTAATCATTATGTAACTAGGATAGCCCCTTAAAAAAAATCTATTATATAAAACTGAAGTGTTTTGTTCTGATTCTGCAAAAATATCAGGGACATAAAAGACATTCTGAAGTAATTGTACCAATTGGACAGAGATATGTTAACTGAATGCTCAATGGATGAGCTATGCATTCTTGTTTAAAGACGGTGACCAGCTGTGCCAATGGCTTTGAGCAATTGTGGATCAGCCCATGACTGTTGGGAACATGTTCTACTGAGAACATGCTTTCAAATAGTCTGTAAGAGAGTATGTAATACATAATTATATATTCTTATGGTCAGCTAAAACTTATTTAGGGATCCAAAGAGATCAGAATAATTGTGAATCAGCCCATGACTGTAAGGAACATTTTCTACTGAGAACATGCTTTCAAGTGTAAGAGAAGAATTTATATGGGTTATCAAGTATGCCACAATAGGAGCATTTATGTAAAATATGAAGCCTTAAGCCTTGATTTAGAGCCATAGTACAGTACATCAATCATGCAAGGTCCTAAGATATCCCTCTTAGTTTAATGAGTAAACCCTTAACTGAAGGACAAAACTTTTCAAGAGAATTCTACATCCTTCAGTGATGTAGTTTTTCTGAAGTTGGGCACCCTGGACAATGTACTTGCTTTACTGTCTGTTTCTGGATCCTAACTCTATTGTCTTCTGCTTTTATCTACTTTCACATGGACCATCTTAGCAACACACAATGTATCTTACCAATTCCTTTCCTGATTATAGAGTAGAGTAGAGTAGAGTAGAGTAGAGTAGAATAGAATAGAATTCTTTATTGGCCAAGTGTGGTTGGACATGCAAGGAATTTGTCTTGGTGCAAATGCTCTCAGTGTACTAAAAAAAAAAGATACAGTCATCAAGAGTCAAGAATCATAAGGTATAACACTTAATGATAGTCAAAGGGTACAATAAGCCATCAAATCATACTAGGAAACAGTCAGTATAAATCGTAAGGATACAAGCGACAAAGTTACAGTCATACAGTCACAAGTGGGAGGGGATGGGTGATAAGGAGTGATGAGAAGATTAACAGTAATAGTAGTGCAGACTTTGTAATAGTAGAATTATATCAATATTGTAGAGAGTACTCTGGCTCTCTTCCTTACAATTGTTTAAATTACCCCCTAACTTTATCTAATAATAAAGGAACTATGATCAATTTGTGTAATGAAGAGAATTCTATCCAGGTCTAGCACAGTGGACAAAATCTGGTAGCCTGTTCACAGTCTGACAATTAAAACCACAGCACAGTGCCCTCTATCTTGTCTTGGTGTAGAAATTGTTCTTTCTGCTTCTCTTTATCAGTTTGCACAATATCTGGTAGCTACATGTGACATGAAGATTTGCTGAAATAGAATAGTCTTCTATCCATTATTTATTTTTATTGACAAGAGCAATTGTGGTCCTAAGCAATGAATAATGCATTGCTTGAGAAATAATATAATTTATCCTGTTGGAATTATAAAAGAAGCTGAGTGGAACTGAAGACGGGATCATGTGAGCTAGAAATGGACAAGACATGGCTAAAAAGTCGAGAGTCGTCATGGTCCAAGAGACCCTCAATATCGAGTTTTTGTAGACTTCCCCGTTCTCAAGGAGTGTGGTATGCCAAGCCAAGCAGACTTCAACTGAAATCCTACCCTAGTCATGAATAGGTGGTTTCACTGAAGTCATCTGAGCCAATCTTTTTCAGAAACAACAATACCTAATAACTCTGTTGTATTGACCTCTCCGTTAGTTTTTCGTTTCGTTAGTTCCGTTATAGGTCCTTACGAAAATCTGTAGGAATAGTTTAGTTGTTTTGTCATGCCTCATAGACCTAGCAATGTGATCCTCTTGTTTTTAGCAAGGGACTCACCACAAAAGAGATCCAGCAAAGCCCAACTTTTGCAGAGCCAAGAAATGGAAGACAAGTGGCATCAAAATCCAGTTTTGATGCTACAGTTTGGAATTAGACATTACATCAGAAAACTCTGTGGGGTGTTTGGGTGGTAAGGAGTCAAAATCTGCAGTAGTGTATTAAGTAGAGCTTCCATTTTGATGCCTTTACTATATGGAGATTCTTCAGTTAATCTGTGGAGATTCTTCAGAAGCCCAGCTAGATTCCTCAATTAATCATTTTTCTTAATGATGCTATGACTGTAATTTCTTTTTCTCCTTTTCATCTTCAGCTAAATATCAGGTGTGTGATTATAATGTTATGATGATGATGGTGGTGACAACATTGGTGGATTTTGATTCTTATTTTAACTATCTGGATTTTTAGACTACTTTCCTAACAACCAGGTTATTGTTGCAAAGAGGATGGGAAATGGCATGCTGCTTCTTGTTTGAAGCTCTTTGGTTTCTAGTGCCACTTCTTATATCAGTGGAAATAAATAGTGAGGAGGCAGGCTCAGGAAGCAATAAATGAAGATAGCAATGGCCACCAGACATTTTAAACAATGAATCTTCTATAAGCTTTTCATTTCTTAAAGGGAGAAGGGGCGAAGGACTACTTTTGTCTTTGAAGATGCTTCCAGCTGATAGTTTTCTTCTAAAGTTAGCTTCTTCTCATAGGGCTGAGAAGTTCACCAGTTCTCCAGTCTGTGGCCTTCTTCAAAATACCCAACAATCTCAATGGATAACATCAAGAAATCCAATAACGTTTTATGTGTGGTCCTAAAGGTTAGAGATAGAGCAACTTTTTTGCAAGGCTGACATTATGAATTACATTTCATGGAGTCACCTTTTCTCTTCCTACTTTTTTTATGCTTCACTTTCCAACAGCACTGGGCATTTTTTTTTGACTTTCCCATCCATTTTAGAGTCTGTCTTCTCTCCCAGCCCATCTACATATCCTCTTCCTTCATTCCATTTCTTCTTTACTCAATCTGTTTCGTGGAGTGCTAATTATGAAGCAATATATTTATTTTCCCTTTTATCTTCATTTTTTTTCTCTTCCATTGTTTCCTTACCTGGTTTAGAAATAAGTGAGCCCACAAGCTCAACCTTGTTCCAAGGTCAGTATTGTCTTGCTGTATATCACATCTGCTCTGCCTCCCTTTATTGCAACTCTCCTCCCCCACCTTTGATACACATTGCCTGATCCCCTGTTCAATTTGCATGGAGGACTGTACCACTTCCTGCTGGGGTGGGTCCAGAGAGGGTACAGTTTGGGATTGGTCTCCTTGTCTTCCATTGTGTCATGTCTGGTCAGTGGTTGAGAGCTCCAATATCTAGTTTGAGATCTCCTTTTAGAAATGAAAAATCAATTTCAAGGATTAAAAGTCATCAAGATTCTGATCCTTTCCTTCTTCTCTCCCCACCAAAAAAATAAAAATAATTTTAGGAACTGCCCCACTTACCAATTCCCTTTACCAGATGTACTAAAGCTAAAATAAAGTAAATGAATTAATTACCACTATTGATTAATCAATGGAACAGTTTGTCTCTCAGAGTTGTTGGTGTTCCATCTTTGGATATTTTCAAGACAAGACTGGACAGCCATTGATCCAGGATGGTATGAGGATGCCTGCTTTGGGCAGGGGGTTGGACTCAAAGACCTCTGAGATCCCTTCCAGCCTTATGACTCTATCATTTAAAGAGACTACTGAGGACAAATTCACAGCACATAATTCTTGAAATTATTATGTTTTGAGTGTAAGTAAAGAAGTAAGCACACTACTCGAAAAAAAACATTCCTTTTCATAGAGGAAGTGCTTTCTTTTTAAAAGAGAACAACTGAAAAAAAAATTAGAACTTCTATTTCTAGCCCTTCACTTCAGTTAGGGACTACTGATTCCAAATCCTTTACAGGTTATTTGGAGAAATATGCCTATCCACTCCATTTTTTTCATCTATAGATATGATGACAAATAGAACCCTGGCCAATTAGGGGGAAATCCCCCAGCAATGCCAATTCTGAAGTCTCTTTTTAATAAAATCCCATGTGAATCAAGGAAGGGGTACTAATGATTTGTACCCAATGTGATTCTTTGCCCACTACCAAATGATATATTGGAAGTCTGGAAGCTGAGTCACACCAACTGGATTTCTTTTCTTTGTTTGGTTTGAAACATTTTGCTGGTGATGCAACTTGAATAAACAGTGAATCACTTCAGACCCAAGAAGAAATGAAGTGTAGTTGCCATGACTCAACCTCCAGACAGATCTACCTGGATGATTGAGAATCATCATTAATATACTGTTTAAGGTCATCTCAAAGGTGTTTTTTTTTTTCAAAAGGCAACTGAATTGTTTTTTTATTTGAGGAAGAAGAAGATGCTTCACTTCTCTTCTAAGGAGCTTCATCAGTTGTTTCTTGGTGAGGAGTAAAAATTCTTCTTTCTCAAATTACAAAAAAACTCAGTCCACTTGCCTTTTGAAAAAGCACCTTTGAAACAACTATGACCTGGATGATTTAGAATCTCCATAGATACATTTCAAGGATCCTTTGAGAGAGTCAGAAGTTGAAGCCTCTAATAAAACCAGGTGAGATTGGCAGAGTAGACATGTCTAAGAATTATGCTCGTTGGAAGAATTTAATATTTATAACTTTGTATTCTTCCTGTTCTTAGAAGACTTCCCTGGTCAAGGTTGAAATATGGGTGTGTTGCAGAAAGATCTTGGACCTGGTAGCTGGATTTGAATTTTTTTATTTCCCTTAAAGGAGCATGTAGAGGCCAACATGCACAAACCTAGAATTATTCTACTTGTAATAAATGTACATGAAGCTCTACACCATTCGAAGAATGCTGTAAATATTTGTTGAGGTATCCCTATGCCAACTTGGCTGCTGAAGGGATCAGCTGTTCCTTCATCTGTGTCCTGGTAACAAAAATGAAACCGTGTCTTTGAAATATTAAAAATGGAAATAAATAGGCAACACAATTGGTTGCCTGATGAACAGAGGATCGGCTTCAGTAGAATGAATTGGGACTGGCTGGAAGGGGTCCCAGGTTGTACCACCTGTAGACAGAGATGACAGACAGAGACAAACATGATCACTGGCAGAAAATCATGCCTCAAATCTAGATGTTTAAACTGGATTAAAGAAAAAGTTACCAACAAAAGAGAACATCTGCAACCTGGGGCGAACTCTGGGATCCCTGATGCCCTCTGAACTTGGTAGACATTTCACTATCCAACTAGGTAACATCATCAGTGCACCAGAATCTTCTTTGTTCTAAGAAGAACTGAAGATGCTACCTAGTCAGGTAAGGAAATATCTCCAATAAAACAGCCAAGCTCAAAGAAGGCCAAGGATGTATAGAGTATATATATTATGGAATGTGAATAATCTTAGCCAGATCTTCATCCAATTTCTCATTCTTTTCTGAAGAAGTATTGTGCTAGTTCTTCAGACCACCACTAGATCCCATCCTTAATTTCCAGAAAAATAATGTGGTTTGTCTGTCATTCTGCATCCCTTCACCCCTTGCAGAATCAAACACTGATATGCAGCTGCCTCATTCTGAAAAAAAAAGAAAAGAAAAAGAGCTGATTTATTAACTCGTTTTTCTTTCTTTCTGTTTCTTTTTCTTTTTTTCCCTTCTGCATGGCTTCCTTATGTATCTCTTCATGCTCCCTACACATTCTGCCATGTAAGTATCACTGGCCTCAATACCAGATATTATGGTTTGGATGAGGAATGAATGTTGAAAGGCTTCAAGGGAAAAGGGTGGACAGAAAAGACTTGAGAAAGGGAAGAGATCGGACAAATACATTCTGATGGATCATCCACAGTAGGCATATATTGGAATCAATTCATATAATGTGGAAGAACCAAAATCAATTACATACTTAGGTTTGGGCCTTAGGTCTTGAATTTCCACTGCATCTGCTTCTTTGTTCTTATTCTTACACACTTCCCTTCTAGTTTAATGTGAAAGTAGCACTTACCTAACATGTCCAAGTCACTACAGGTGATACATACAGATCTCCTTTGCCACTTCTCATTACAAGTTTTGAAAGCAGTGAGTAGAAATCGAACCAGGAGAATTGGGATCACATTGCCAAAACTAGTCCTTGACTTACAGTTGATCCCAAAATTTATGTTGTTAAGTGAGATATTTCTTGCCACATTTGTTAACTTAGTTTTGATCACGTCGTCATGGGGATCCTACAAAGGTTGTAACTGTGAAAAACAGTCATAAGTCACATTTTTCAGAGCCATTGTAACTTTGAACAGTCACTAAATGAACAGCTGTAAGTCAAGGACTACCTGTATTTGTACAGTTGATTCCCATCACTCCAAACGATTAGGTATCCACCAAAAAAGAATATCCTTTCCAAAAAACAGAATGTCCCCTGTACACTCTTAGCTGCTTTAAAAAGGATAAAAGGAGAGATTCTATTTACAGTGTCGATAAGTCTCTTCTCACAATATCTAAATATATTTTCAACAACCATTCAACTTTTCAAAATGTGTCTTCCTGTTCAGATTTTAATACGGTCCTGTATGAAATACAGAGAACATAGGCAGAGGGTCAGATTTTTGTTGTCCCCAATTTTTAGTTGTTTTCCCACGTGCTGAAATATTTGTGAGAAGCATGTTGTTGACTACTGAACATATGTTGATGAAATCCCAACATGTCGTCTTCTTCTTCCTCTTCCTCCTCCTCCTCCTCTTCTTCTTCTTCTTCTTCTTCTTCTCCTTCTCCTTCTTCTCCTTCTTCTTCTTCTTCCTCCTCCTCTTCCTCCTCCCCCTCCTCTATCTCCTCCTCCTTCTTCTACCATATCTGTCACCGGATGTTGGCAATCATGTTGGTGATCCTATTTTTATCAATGCATTTGATTCATTTTATAAATGAAGGTTTTAAGATCTCCAAATCTTAAAATAAATATGTTTGCGTAGTGACTTCATCCACAGGGAGATTTGTCCTGTTGCCCATTAGAAAGCTCTAAATGTTGATAGTCCCAATGAACTTCAACATTATTTTGTCATGTTTTTAAACAATGGCTCAATGTTTGCCTTTATTGGATTACTGTTGTATTATTGCATTTTTCTTAATAAATTATGCATCTGCTTGTGTTCCCTGGTGGATAGAAAAGCAATTTCTAAATACATCTAAATCATAATAGAGCTAAGGATGCAAACTGTGTATGCACGTTTTCTGTGATCGGTTCCATAAATCTGCAAGCTAAATCACAGTGCAAATAGAATCAAATATAGAACAGGAGAGACCCTGGATAATTATTTTGATCCCCAGATAATGTCCTAGGGTAAATATATTCCCAAGAGCCAAATGAGCAGAAATTGATAGGTTTAAATGCCTGCATCCAATTCTGATTTAACTTGTAATTTCTTCAACTTCCACCATTCATTCATCACATGCAATAATCAGAGTTTTCCTGGAAGATAAGTGCTTTCAAAAACTTTTCGAATAGCATAACACTAATCATACAATAAAAAGGGGCATGAAAATCCCTTGCAAAATGTGCACAACTTGTCCATCTGAAAATGGTGAGCAAATTGAAAAAAAAAAAAAAAAACCATAAAGCTACAATTGGTTTCAATGTAAAGTCCTCTCAGTTGATTTTTTTTTTTTAACAGAAGCTGATGGAGAAAAAATATGTGCAAAACTGAGAGTCGTTTTACATATTTTTAAGTTAATCAGTAAGATTTTGATGGAGGTGAGCAGAGATAACTGTTCTTAATGAAAGCTAGAGGTCCAGGGTTTCACAGCTGTTGCTCATATTTGCACACAGAGTTCAGCTGTGTACTTCTTTGCCTTGCAAATTCCAATTCTCTCATTCTCCCCAACATTTATTCCTGGCAGAAAATATATTTGTTTAAATGCCAGTATGGATAAAACCCAATGAATGTTAGCACAGTGTATAAAGTGATTTTTCTTTTTGTCACCTCCAGCGGTTGGGTGCGAAACATGGATATATTTTAAGTGTAATGCAATGAATATCAGTGTTCCTTTTCCAAGGTTAATGGTGCATGCCCATTACACATGGAGCTTGATAGTAGTAATATGGCAAAGCTGTCTTTTTAGGAAAAAGGTCCACTGGCATTCTCACCAAAATCAGTTCTTTTTAAAAATGCTTCTCTGGAACAAATAAATAGCATCTTGTTAAGGCAACTTAGTTGCAGGCTGCTGTAAGGTGTTTTGGAATATTGCTCATGTTATTGCAAGAATTCTAGAAGATAACTCCAAGAATCAAGTCCTAACCAAAACCAAAAACTGCAGGAATGAGGCAGTTGTCTGAATAGGAAACAAATCCAGATTCTATGTTAACACAGACTTGTGCAAGACTTGAAGCCTCCTACACAAAATCCTATGAGAAATAATTGATGCCTCACCTGATACAGGTGAGACTGTGACTTCCAATTGTACAACAGTCACTTAATCTACCTGAACAGTTGCAAAACTTAGTTTGATGTTCATGACAATATCAGTTGCAGATTCTCCTTATCTCCTGCTTTCTGGACTCATTTCGCATCCTGTTGTGAGGTTCTACTACCATCATCACCTTTCTGGTTGAAAGGCAAACTTGTCTATTCCTTTTGGAGACCTTTCATATGTTCAGCCCCTGAACCATTTAAATGAAGGTGATGCCATTCAAAGCAACAACAATGACAAATGTTTGTCTGATTGTTGTCTGCAAATCTCACAATAATCATCAAATCACCTTATTAGCAAATATAGAATTGCACTAAGCTCTTATCATCACAGAAGGATAATTAGGGCAGTAAGTAATCATCAGTGGCAAAAGCCCATCGATGATAAGGATTAAGTGGAGTTATTTTGGGAGGCTTTCATGATAGATCTGCACTCGTATATACAATTTGTCTTGTTTGTTCAGCTTCACACAGACATATTTGTTTTAGATTATTCTTTAGGATCCCTTCTCCCAGCAGTTGGTGAGAAGAAACTGTAGAATGACTTTTTTTCCTGCTACTCTGCAAAAGAGAGGGGTGCCGTGGCTCAGTGGTTAAGACACTGGGTGTGATGACCCAGGGTGGGATACAAAACAAACACAGTCACAAAAATCTGATGAAGCCCCTTTTATTCCTTCACTTTGCTTCTAACTAGGTTTATAGGAATTGTCTTCTGTTTTTTTTGAAGGTATGTTTAGTCCACTCTGAGGGAATTGTTGGGGGACCCAACTTGGTTTCAATTATTGGTCATAGGTTGGAGGAGTACCTGCACTGTAGAGGACTTTACACAAGTGTTGTTTCAGTTTGCTGTGGGCTCTTTTTTCTCATGCTTTGCACTTCTTCCTGCCTCCTTTAACTTTTGTATGTTATTGAAGTGATACATGAGGAACATCAGAAAATTTTCTGATCTACTATTATTTAGAACGTGAAGTCTGGCGTGTTCAATCTCCAGCAGCATTAAATTGTGGTTTTGGTTTGCTTTCTGAATGCATGAAGATCTTGGCCTGTGCAACATTTCACATAGTAATATTCCGGCAATTTACATCACCTCCTGTTGTGCCATCCATTAGAATCACTTTGAATAATTGAAAGAGTGGAGATCAATCCAAAATATATATATATTTATATTCACTCAGAAAACTCAAATGCACAAATGTAGAACTGAGGGATAGCTATCTTGACAAATAGGAATTGAGAAGAAGATTTTGGAACAGCAGTTGATTTAAAACAGGGGTGTCAAACTCGATTTTATTGAAGGCCACATCGGGGTTGTGTTTGACCTCTGATGGGTCAAGTGGGTGTGGCTGGGACGGGCATGGCCATCTCCACGTCCTGTAGCTCTCTGCCATCAAAAACAGAGCCCAGGAGGACTGGCAGAGGCAGCACCATGTGTTGGTCCTTCACTGTTTCCAGGGTGGCCTCATGGGCCAGATCTAAGCACCCCATGGGCCGGAACCAACCCATGAGTCTTGAGTTAGACACCCCTGATTTAAAATAGCTATGGATCAGGAGTGTACTCTGGTTGCCCCAAAAGGGCAAAGGCAAGTTTTGTTGTTGTTGTTGTTAGTTGCGAAGTCATGTCTGACCCATCGCAACCCCATGGACAATGTTCCTCCAGGCCTTCTTGTCCTCTACCATCCCTCAGAGTCCATTTAAGCTCATGCCAACTGCTTCAGGGACTCCATCCAGGCACCTCCTTCTCTGTCGTCCCATTCTTCTTCTTTTGCCCTCCATCATTCGTAGCATTAGGCCCTTCTTCAGTGAGTCAAGGCAATCTTAGGTTTCATCAAATCATGGTAATTTCATTTAAAACTGAGTTGATTAGACCCAGCCTCTACCATAATTCCAGTTCTCAGCACTGCACCTTAAACTGTAACATGGCCAAAACATGGAACACTTTTTTTTTTTTGGTTAAGTTTTATTGATTTTTAAGGACAAACAAAAACAAACAAAACATAAAAACATCCAGCTTTCTTCCATAAGTAGACAAACAGTTTGTCGGTTGGTTTACAAATTTTTTGTGCATTGATTTCATAGTCTCAATTACAGTTACATTACATAATAACTCATATTATCAGAAATTGAATATCCTAGTATTATTATTAATCAATCATTTGACTATAATTTTGTTCATTCATACTTTGCGAGATAGCTATACTTAGTTTATTTTATAACAATTCATATAGTCCTTCCAAATCTTATCATAAAAACATTTTATATATGTAATAATAATAATAAAAAAGAAATACATATTTATATATTCATTATTTTCTATAATTCTACATATACTATTACTATATTTTGTTATCTAGCCATTGATAGAAATGGTCCCAAATTTTGTAAAATTGTTTATCCTCTTGTTCTCTAATTTCAAATGTCAATCTACTCATTTCAGCACATTCCAGTATTTTCTTGATAATTCCATAAAACATGGAACACATTTAAAGATCATCAAGGACCACAAACAGCCTTAGGGGAAGAGATTGAAGGATAGGTAGTCCTCAATTTACAGGTAGTCCTCATTTAGTGACCATTCAAAGTCACTAAATGACCGTTCAAAGTCACTTTTTTCAGTGACTTATGAAAAAAGTGACTTATGACCATTTTTTACAATTGTGACCTTAGTACATGCCCAGGAACATGAGATCAAAATTGAGATGCTTGGCAACTGGTTCATACTTATGACCTAAGTATGCTATGTCCCAAGCTCATGTGTTCCCCTTTTGCGACCTTCTGACAAGCAAAGTCAATGTTGAAGCCAGATTCACTTAACAACTGGATTACTAACTTATCAACTGCAGTGATTCACTTAACAACTATTGCAAGAACGGTTGTAAAATGGGGCAAAACTCACTTAACAAAGGCCTCACCTTAACAACAGGGATTTGGGGTTCATCTCTGGTCATAACTCGAGGACAACCTGAAAATGGGAATGCTTGTCCTTTAGAAAGAGAAAGATCAGGAGATGACAATATGGCATTCCCTCTCTTACAAGATTTTCATGCAAGGCACTAAACAGGATCTTCTGTTGTTTTGGAGTACAAGACATAATGTAATATAGTGGGTTTAACTTACTGAAAGGGAGATACTGACACAGTGGTTAGAATGAAGTATTGAAGGCTAACTCTGCCCACAGTCAGGAGTTTGATTCTGACTGACTCAAGGTTGACTCAACCTTCCATCCTTCCAAGGTCAGTCAAATGAGGACCCGGATTGTTGGGGGCAAGAGGCTGACTCTATAAACTGCTTAGAGAGGGCTGTAAAGNTCCTTCCTTCCTTCCTTCCTTCCTTCCTTCCTTCCTGCACAGTGGTTAGAGTGTAGGGTTGCAGGCTAATTCTGCTGACTTCCAGGAGTTCAAGGTTGACTCAGCCTTCTGTCCTTCTGAGGTCAGTAAAATGAGGACCCAGATTGTTGGGGGCAAGAGGCTGACTCTGTAAACTGCTTAGAGAGAGCTGTAAAAGCACTGTGGAGCAATATATAAGTCTATATATATAGTATATAAGTCTATATAAGAAAAAATACTATGTGACACAGCCACCAGTAGTAGTCCTCTGTGTATCCTAAACCTGGCATCTTGGTGGATGTCTCAGCAGGGGTTTCCAGCACAGGCCCTCTCACTTCATTTGATTGCTTGTTCTCCCATTCTCCAGGTAGATAATCAAGGCATAATCGAGTTTCTCCTCTGGGAACCTTAGGGCTTCATTATTGCCCACTTAATGAGGACAAAGGAATTAATATTGAATGGGAGCCATCACAAAAGGCCAGGAAAGGTTGCTTAGATTTCTTTGTTCTCTGCTTCCACTGAACTGTTAAAACCTTAATCAGGGAATAACAGAAGGAGTGTCTTCGACACCCGATTTCCATGGAGGTCACGAACAACGAACATTTCAAAGGATTCAGTTTATAGATAATTCTAAGCTTTCAGCATTGCTGTTGAAGCTGCAATCTCTGTTAAATCAGTCAATGTTATCAGTTGTGTGTGTTTGTGTGTATTTGTGTGTGTAAAGAGATTGGATTTGTAAGTTATAAAGTGGGATTTATTTGTGTCTAGGAAAAAGAAAATATGTTGCAAGGAAAATCTGATAGCAGCAATCTGTCACTTATTCTTCAAAAGTTTAAACCCAGCTACAGTCCCTTATTGCAAAAGTTCATAAATTCATTGGTGATTCCAGAGAAAGTCATCTTCTCCTGCTTTGGTATCATATGTTGTATGGGCTTCTTGTGATGCATGTTGGCTTTCAAAGTTGCATGGTGTCTACTCTGACAACCAGTTCTTCCATTGGATCCAAATTGGGGTCTATAAGTACTAATAAACCCAATGCACACATTCTTGGCCTAGTCTTATTGTGGTAACCATTATAGCCAGGGTCTCAATATTCTAATTCTGGACCTTTTGTGAAGCTTGATAAGTGGACCGCCATGGAGAAAAAAATGTGTGGGCACGAGGAGTTGAAAATGACTTAATGGCACATCATCCATCTATCCGTCAATCCATCAATCAAAATTCTAAATGTGCCTTCTGGCAAGCATTGTTTAGGAATTCTGAGCGCATTAGCTTGATCAGGCAACATTCTTCTTATGTCCAGAAGTTCTACCCGAGAACTGCTTCCAAATATAGTTCTCCAGTGAATATGTCCATTTTTAGCTCTGCTATTATCTCTTCCACTCAGAAAGAAAAGTATAAAATCAATTTGACATCTAAAAGCTCCTTTCTCATAGTGGCATATGGAAACAATGTGTTTTCAAAAAGAATCCATTCCAAATGAGTGTATTAGCCATTTTTTTTTTAAATTTTGTGTCTGTGCCTTTGTTTCATTTTTTTTTAAATCATTTCTAAAGTCCATCTGATTGGGATGGAGGCAACAACAAAGAGTTCTAGTATCTACTTTTGGCCTGGTAGAGGAACACTTGAAGCTCACTGGCTTTTTATATTATCTTGCTATTTTCTATTTTATTTTCTTCTTTCATTTTCTTATTATGTTTATAGGGTGACCCATCTCATACACATTTGACTCCAAGTGCTAGATTGGTTCTTGGAGCATTCTTTTTAGCTTTATAAACATCCTGGGATAGATAAATAGACAGAAATTGCTTTCTCTATTTAAATGGTGCTTTGCTCAAGGGAATTACCTGCCTTTCCAAAAAACCCGATATAATTACTGTTTTCCCAAAAATACGACCTACCCTGAAAGTAAGTCCCATTTTTGCACAGGCACCCAATATAAGCCCTATTCCCCCAAATAAGCCCTAATTAAGATCCCGCCCACACTAGAATGCATGGGTAAAAGTTAAGCTACGGTGGGGATGTGAGGGTGAAGCTGCCCTACAACTTACCTTTGGACAGTTGTAGCCAGGCATCGCACACCCGGACACCTGCATTGTCAGCCCATTTCTTCTGCAGCCAGCAAGGCTGGCAAGGCTTTCCTGAAGGCCTCTGTAGCTGATAACAAAGCTCCTGATCAATCTGGAACTCTGTTATTGGCTGCAGAGGCTTTCTGGAAAGTCTTGCTGGCCGCAGAAGAAGAAGTTCCTGAAGGCCTCTGACAGTGAAAAGGAGGCCAGGGGCAACGAGTGCAAGTGAAATCAATGGATGACATTCCCCCAAAATAAGACCTGGTCTCTTTTTTTGGTGGCAAAAAAATATAAGACAAGGTCTTATTTTGGGGAAAACACGGGTAGTTCACAAATTCAGGATCTACAAAGACTGTTGCACAATGTCTCACACTGGTAAGATGTACCAGCTCTTGTTTGAGGACACCAAAAGATGGTGAAGGGATTTTCCCCCAGGTAACATTGGTCTATCAGGGATGGAGCATTCTGCTTCACCTTTCGCCTTTCAGCCCCAATCCAGGAGCCTTTGCAGGCAATTGCTTTCATGACAAACTATTTTTGTGTTGAATTTATATTTTACTGACAAAGAAATAAAGGGGGATTACATCCTAGTCTCCCTTTATTTCTTTTGTCGGTAAAATATAAATTAAACCCAAAAGATGATGAGGTTTCTGAAGGGTAAAGCATGAATTGATATTAAATTAATTCACAATTAGTTGTTTACAAATATGTATCAAATATTTATAGGATCCAATATGGGCAAGGTTCTTTCTTCACACAAAATCACCCCTTCTTTAACATCTGATGGTACCTTTCAGAGCAGATATTTTAAAAACAAGACATTCAGATTGGTCTTAAAAACAATTGTTTGATAAGACTATGTACTTCTTAATTGCATTATACAGTATTATGCATGCAATGGAAATTTAGATGGAGACGTGAAACTAGCAAGCCAATTTTAATTTTGCATTAGGTCAGAAGGTACATTTGGTGATTTGCTGGACAAAACCTATTAAAAGACTGAATTCAGCCATGGTAGCAATTATTATTTTTTTGTTAACTTGGTTACAATGTCCTATTACCTCCACATCTTGGCTGATTTATGGTTCCATTAACTGACACTGTTCAATCTGTCTTCTTTCAGGCCCTGGAGCAGTGCATGATGGGAACAGTGGTGGGTCAAGAAGAGCTGGCTGTGTTTGGCTGCTTCCGCTGCTTCTTTTACATCTCCTGCTGAAGTTTTGACCTTTTTGAAGTTGGTGATTCTAAGAGGAAGGGAGGGGGAAATAAAAAGGAAGAATACTTTTACAAAGTCAGAAAATTAATCCTAATAGTCAAGAATATATTATCACAAAATCTCGGAGAGAAAGAAAACAAATATGTGGAAAAAAAAAACAAGAAATCACAATGATCCTAATGGAATTCCAACACAACGGAGCATTCCGCTTTTCTTTTTCCATTTTTATTCTTTTTTTTTTTTTTGCCATGGACAAATATGCAGCTGTGGTGATCGATCAGTGCATTTGGCTAATGAGTGATCATGTCTGTCCTTTGGACACAGTTGTTTTGTTGGTCTTCTTTAGAGATCCCAGATCTCTGATCTGGACAATTCCCAGGTCAACTGTCTGGCACCTCACATCTCATGGCTTTCTTCCATCCATTCTTACCACTTCATGGACTCTGCTCTCCTCCGTATGATTGCCAATTCTAACCAAGAAACCATCCACCACAATCACCATAAAAAAAAAAAAAAGATCACGCACAGCTGCAAGAACAAACCACCGTCACACAACAATTAAGACATTAATTCACTGTACTATGTGGATGTACTACATGGATATTACAGGATTCTGATTCATTATTAATTATTATAATTATATTTTCTGATAATAGCCTAAGACTGTTAGTCATTAAAAAAAAGTACACACAAAAAAAACCAACAAAAAAAAAAAGAAGGAAGGAATGAAATAAGTTGAATACTGGGCTTCTAAACTAGGTTTACGGGCTGTGGAGCATCAGTGTCAATGATGGTTTGCGTGATCAGTTGGGATGAGAATGGACACTTTTGTAGGTGAAATTGTGAGATAAAAACAATGGGCTCCACCAGCATACTGAGTAACTCATTCCTTATTCTGGGTGTTCAAATGAAGAAAGTTTTCCACTGTTTTCACTAATGTTCAGAAGTTCAAAGGTTGATGCTCATCATACGTTGAGTTTGATTGATATGCTTTTTATGCTGTGCTTGTATGTGTGTGTGTGTGTGTGTGTGTATGGTGCTACATAGCATATATATATATATATATATATATATATATATATATATATATATATATACATACTCGCACACATATAAAACATAAAATACTTTTTGGTTAGCATTCTAGCACACTATTTCTCAGCTGGATCCTTCTTACACACATTACTGCATGCTGTAAATGGAGTTAACTGTGTATTAGACTGGAGGATAAAGTTTTATTGGTAACTGTGTATTTAACTCCTCCCTCTTTTTTTCTTTTTCCTGTTTTCTTTTTTTTTTCTCTTTCCCTCTCTCCAGCTTTCTTATTTTCCTTTGAATTGTTTACATTGTGAAGACATTTATAAAGAAAAAAAAGAAAGAAAAAGAAAAAAAATATATATACAGCATATGTTTCCACATTCAAAATTATTTAAGGGTGTGAGTGTGTGTGTGAAATAATGACTGTTCAAAGCTAATACACTACTTTCCCCCATCCCTTCCCACCCTGCACAACCCTTTACAGCTCCAGATTAAAAACATGGCAAAGACTGCAAAAAAAGAAGGAAAGAAAGAAAAGAAAAAGAAAAATTCAAATAATGCTGTGTCTTTTAAGAAGAAAGTGGGGGGGGGGAAGTTTTCTCAAATTGCATTCATTTTGTTCTCTCGGTTTTTTGTTTTCCTTTTCAATGGACCTGGAGAAGCGCACTTTGATGTTGGAGTTGAAAGTAACCTAAAAAGAGGCCTTTTTTTTTGCCCTTGGTTTGTTTGGAGGTCAAAACAAGAGGTTGTCTCTGACATTACATTAAAAGGAAAAAAAGAATATGTAAAAGATTTGTGTGTTATTAGAAGGGGCACTTCACACACATCTAAGATGGGCATCCCTGGTTTACACATGTTGATGGTCATATGCTTGCATGCCTAGGTCAAAGACGGTGGCCATATAGAGGTATGCATCTGTGCATTAATCAGAACTGCTCAAATGCAAATGTCAAATGAGAACCATGGTGGCACAGTGATCAGAATGCAGTACTGCAGACTACTTCTGCTGACTACCAGCTAACTGAAATTTGGCAGTTCAAATCTCACCAGGCTCAAGGTTGACTCAGCCTTCCAACCTTGCAAAGTCAGTCAAATGAGGACCCAGGTTGTTGGGGGCAATATATTGATGCTGTAAAACACTTAGAGAGGGCTGGAAAGCACTGTGAAGTGGTATTTATGTCAATTTTGGGCTTGACAATATAATTCTAAGTGCTATTGTTATCTTTTCCCCCAACAGCTTGGTCAAGACAACATGCTGACAGAGCTAAATACTCAACAAGCTTAGCATGTGATGAAAATGTATGTTTAGTGTTAAACTGGACTGGAACTCTAGTCATCAAGCCATCTTGTGATTTATGAGGTTTGTCTTTTGTGAACTCCCACTGCTTGAGGTTGGAGTGCAGAGATTAGGGTTCAGAACATTGTGTATATTACTCAACAGATCATGGTTAAGCAAACCGTGGCTTCACACATGATATTAACCAAGTCAGAAGATAGCAGTCTTGCTGCAGGGATGTCACAACTCAAATGGGAGTGTGATGAATAGACTAATTCGGATTTCAACTATCCCCTTGGTAGATTTTTATCTACTTAGCATTTCTCCACCGTTTTCTTGAAGCCAAAGACTGGCATTTCCATGTTCAGGTAAGTTTGTTCTGAGATTCATGCCAGTTATTTTCCTTGTGCTTGTGGCAGTTATGAAACAAGAAAAAGCTTGACCAGCCCTATGACTTTTCTGACATATAGCACATATTTGAAACACTTATCTAAATATATACTTTCTGGTTTTCTTGAAAAACCTTAAAATATTCTGAGGAACAATAAGCACATTCGTATATGTTTTCCTTCAAGAGTTAATTGAACAATAGTTTGGGCGTGTGTTGGATTTCAACATAAATGTTTATGAACAAATTAGGATTTAGTGTGTTCTCCCCCCTTTTCCTATTCATTTGGAACAAGCCAGGTCTTGCTCAGAGGATCCAGCTGAAGTCACCCTGACCTTTTCAGGTGTTTGAAAATGACCTGCAAATTCACTGACTGGACCATATCACTTCAGAGAGGGGAGGGAGCTGATAATATTTTTTCAGTGCTTCACTAAAAAAAACAGGAAAAGGGGGTTGTGGTAAGGATAAAGCTTCCTACACACCTACAATGTGTTCCTTTTGCAGAGAATTTCAACTGAGATTGATCTCCGTATAGGTAATCCTTGACTTACAACCATTTGAATGTATAATGGCACTGAAAAAAGTGACAACCAATCCTCTTACAACCACCACAACCTCTCCATGGTCACATGCCAACAGTGTGTTGCAGCTGCCAAAAAAGCCAACACAGTCTAGGCTGTATGAACAGAGGGACAGAATCAAAATCAAAGGAAGTGTTAATACCACTTTATAATGCTTCAGTAAGGCCACACCTGGAATCCCACATCCAGTTTTGGTTGCAATGATATATATATATAAAAAGATATTGAGACTCTAGAAAGTGTGCAGAGAAGAGCAACAAAGTGGACTGGAGGCTAAAACATATGAAGAACTGGATATGTCTAGTTTGAGGAAAAGAAGCAGGGGATGACATGATAATAGGGGTCCACTATCTCAGGGGCTGCCACAAAGAAGAGGAGATCAAGCTATCCATCTGGGCAGGACAAGAAGCAATGGGTGAAAACTAATCAAGGAGAAAACAACTTAGAACTAAGAAGTAATTTCCTGAGAGTTAGAACAATTAGCCAGTGGAACAACTTGCCTCCAGAAGTTGTAAATACCTCAATATTGGAAGTTTTTAAGAAGAGATTGAAGAACCATTTGTCTGAAATGCTATAAGGTTTCCTGCCTAAGCAGGGGGTTGGACTAGAAGACCTCCAAGGTCCCTTCCAGCTTCTATTCTATTCTATTCTATTCTATTCTATTCTATTCTAAGCAAAGATCAGGTGCTTGGCAAACAACATGTACTTATGACATTTTAACAGTGTCTTTTGCACTCTTTCCAACAATCTTCCAACCAGCAAAGTCAATGAAGGAAGCCAGATTTGCCTAACCGCCACATGATTCACTTAACAACTGAAGTAACTTGCTTAACAACCATGGCAAAAAGTTCATAAATTGGGCAAATGACTCACTTAATCACCTCTTTGCTTAGCAATGGAAATTCTGGTTCCAATTCTGAGTTGTAAATCAAGGCTACTTTTCGGAGACAGAGTGGACAACCTGTGGTTGTCTTGATTTTCCACCAATCCTCACCCTTGGCCAAGGTGGTTGACTTGATGGAAGTTGCAATTCAAAAGAGCTGGAGAACCCCAGCTCTCTCCCTATATTCTCTCCCTAATATGAATCTACCACTGTTCCCCAAACTCCGCCTTCAATAGGAAGAAGCAGAGTCAATAGCATATGTTAGTGCTTCGAAACATATTGACCAGAGGTGGTTTCAGTAGGTTCTGACCAGTTCTGGAGAACTGTTAGTGGAAATTTTGAGTAGTTCAGAGAACTGGCGATAATACCGCCTCTGACTGGCCCCGTCCCCATCCATTCTCTGTCTCCCGAGTCTCAGCTGATCAGCTGGGTCTTCTTTTGTTGCCCTGCACAGGAGAATGGAGCTGGAAAGCAGGTTAGTTAGTGGGGTGGGGAGGGAATGGGACTTTGCAGTATCCTTCCCCTGCCATGCCCACTAAGCCACATCCACAGAACTGGCAGTAAAAAAAATTGAATCCCACCACTGATATTGAGAGATAACTCCCTATCTCTAAGCTATTGTCCAAAGCCTTGTAAAAATGTACTGAATCTGTAACGAAACTTCTATAGTACTTGTGAGACTAAACAGTGGCTTCGGTATTCAACTTATTTATTTGCTTTATTTAGTAAATAAAGCAGAAATGGCTACCAAATTACAAAAGGGACTGCTTTTTCACAGATAAATAAATACATATGTGAACCTATACATGACAATTTCAATAAAGGTAAATAGATTTCATTGTAATTGCCCATATATAATCTAAGTGTGTAAGTAACATGTTCATAAATCGCAAGGAGCATCAGGTTTTCAATACACTGAGTTATTGGGACTGTAAATTTAACTTTTCAGTGTTTCAGTTTCCGAGCAGTAAGAAGGACAAAGAGACACTATTTATGTTGTCTAATTTGTAAATATTAAACTAATCAAAGTAATAACATGAAATCAATTCTGTCCCGAGCACTGTAAGTTCAAGGCATTGCCTAAAGATGTTATAATTCTCACTGTATCTCCAACAATGTGAATATTTTATTCATTCTATAACAACACAATGAGATCCAATAAATCCTATAATTTAAATTCTATTGATTAAAGAGTTAAAAAGGTTTCCTGCTGTTTTGCACTTAATTTAGCAATTATTTTGCAGATGAGGGTTGTTTTATCCATATCTTGAATTGTGCATGAGTCAATCATGAAAACAGATCAACTGAATTCCTGATCCTTGGCTCAAGAGAACATTTGTTTATGTTTTATTCTTGTTTGTGTTTTTGGATCATGATGACTGCTTGGATAAATCACTGAAGTTCTCTTGGCAAGTTTGCAGAAATGGTTTGCCATCGCCTCTTTCCTAGAGCTAAGAGAAAAGGATTGACCCAAGGTCACTCAACTTGATTTGGGCCTAAGGCAGGACCACAACTCACCGTCTTGTGATCATTGCTCCAAAAGTCACCCAGCCAGCTTTCATGCCTAAGGCAGTACTAAAATTTACAGTCTCCTGGTGATTGGTCCAAATTTGGCCAGCTGGCTTTCATGCCTGAGGGGACGAGAACTCACAATCTCCAAAATGGGCCAAAATGGTTTCATCCCTCTGGTGAACTTGCTGTAAGTCATTAAGTCATGTCCGACCCATCATGAACCCATGAACAACATTCCTCCAGGCCTTCCTGTTCTCTACCATCCCCCAGAGGACATTTAAGCTCACACCAACTGCTTCAATGACTCCATCCAGCCACCTAATTCTCTGTCATGCCCTTCTTTTGCCCTCAATCATTCCCAGCATTAGGCTCATCCAGTGAGTCCTTCCTTCTCATGTGGTGGCCAAAGTATTTGAGTTTCATCTTCAGGATCTGGCCTTCTAAAGAGCAGACAGGGTTGATCTCCTCTAGGACTGACCTGTTTGATTGCCTTGCAGTCCAAGGGACTTGCAGGAGTCTTCTCCAACATCTGGAGAATAGAATAGAATAGAATAGAATAGAATAGAATAGAATAGAATAGAATAGAATAGAACAGAACTTTGGTTTTCTAATTCTGGTGGAACTAGAATTCATCATCTGGTTTCTAGCCTAGTTGTTTAACCACTCTACCCAATGAACTCTACTATATATTGCTGTTGCTTTTTCTTCTCTTTCTCCTCTACAAAACCCGCTCAATTCCTCCATTCCACTTCAAGATGTCTCTGTTCCATCTTAAAAATGCCTTGTATCTCCCCTTCCACTTTCAACTTTCTTGAAAGCTGGGTCTTTTCTCCCCCAACTGTTTTACCTTCCTTTATTGACATTGTTGACCTAGATTGAAATAGCTTTGCTATGATTATTTTTATTATTACCTATTGTGGCTTTGTTGCCTCCAGGCTATTTTGCAAAGTCCCCTTTTCATACTGCCTTCATGGTCTCGGACAAAGAAAGTTCTCCCACTCCCCATTAACCTGTTTTGAATAACCAATTTTCCAAGCTACTCCATGCCTTAGAAATATTTGCCCTCTGCTCCACCTTTCCTCATTCTTGTAATAACAATGATATAATAAGACCATTATGAAAATGTTTAAATAGAATGCTGATTATTGTCTTCCCTTTGGGCTTTTTTTCTGGTGGTGGTTCTTATAATTGCAGGAATATAATTGCTGGTAACTTACAGTCAAAACACTTACAATTTTCTCCCCCCATCCTTCATGTTTCTTGTTTTTGAATCTTCTTATACCATTTTTATTTACATGGGATGCTTCTGCCTCAATCTACACATAATACAGCTTCCGGGCTGGCTTGAGTAAGATAAACACAGAACTTCCTATTGTCCATAAATCTTTTTAGAATATGTATTCTACAGTTATGGGTACATATAGCCCTCCATTTGAGACCATTCATGTAATAACTGTTTGAAGTTGCAATGACACTGAAGAAAGGGACTTCAAACCAGTATCAAAGGCAGTAAATATAATGGCATAATATGTGACATTGTGGTGGTGCTGTGGTAAGAATGCAGAATTGCAGGCAAACTCTGCCCCCAAACCTTGAGTTCAATCCTGATCGGTTCAAGGTTGACTCAGCCTTCCATCCTTCCAAGCTCTGTAAAATGACAACCCAGATTGTTGAGTGCAAATATGCTGACTTTGTAAACTTAAGAGGACTGCAAAACCCAATGGAGTGGTATAGTCTAAGTATTGTTATAATTGCTTGATGGGTATTCTGTAAACACAGCTTACACTCACACACCCAGTACTTGGGAGAAAAAAAAATCTTTGTCTTTTTTTTTTGTTTTTTGCACAAGCATTTTGTTGAAATGGGTGTTGCAAAGTAATATTTGCCACTCTTCAAAATTTTCAGAATCAGGTTCACATTCAAAAGCATCCAAAGAATAATCAGAAAGCATGCCACTCTGTGTATCTCTGTATATAATAGCAAAGTCATGTAAAAGGCAGAGATCCAAATAAAATTTCCAAACTTCATAAACCATAGCTTATGAATTTAATATTTGTGTAGTTATATTGGAAGAAAAAGTCTTCCCTGACCAAGAGATCATCATCACTTTCATACTTCCATGAGGAAAAGATTCCAGATTCAGTGAAGGATAAGTTTGTGTCTTTGCCAACAACCCAACATACACAATATTGGTAACAAGTGGTCCTTTTTTGGAACAATATTACTAAACAGATCATCATAGGAAGGATTAGGAAGGAAGAGAAACAGCTTACAGGATTTACCACCATACCTAGAATGGATGTTCAATGAGTCTTTGCATGTAATACGCATAATTATTTCTTTCTTTTTCTTTTTAAATTCCAGGTCAGCCTTGGCTCAGATTAAGGTGTTGTTATTTACATTATTTATTTACATTATATGACCTCGATTATGTGCCTGAATGGTAAACAAAATGGCAACTCCAAATCTCAACCAACAAATGCTCTGTCCTACACATTGGTTAAAAAAAAAATCAGTACATCAAATACAATCTAGGCGGATATGACCTCATTGACAACCCTCATTCTGTCAAGGACCTTGGAGTACTCATATCTAATGATCTAAGTGCAAGAGCTCATTGTAACAGCATGACCAAAAAAGCTTCAAGAGTTGTAAATCTTATCTTAAGAAGCTTCTCCTCTGGTAATACTGAATTACTAACTAGGGCATACAAAACCTTTGTTAGACCAATACTTGAATAAAGCTCGGCTGTCTGGAATTGCACTATATTTCAGACATTGATACAATTGAGTATGTCCAGAAGTATTTCACAAGAAGAGTACTACATTCCTCTGTTCTCAACAGAATACCCTACACCATGAGGCTTGAGATTTTGAACTTGGACAATCTAGAACTATGCTGCCTACGGTTTGACTTAACCATAGTTTATAAAATAATCTGCTTTAATGTACTATCAATCAATGACTTTTTCACCTTCAACTGCAGCAATACAAGAGCACACAACACACATAAACTTAATGTAAACCACTCCAAACTTGATTGCAGAAAGTATGACTTCAGCAACAGAGTGGTCAATGCCTGGAACACACTACCTGACTCTGTTGTCACATCCCCAAAACCACACTCCTTTTCCCTGAAATTAACAACTATTGACCTCATTTCATTCCTAAGAGGTCTGTAAGGGGGTATGTATAACTGCACAATTGTACCTACCATCCCTGTCCTTTTGTTTCCAATTATTCATACCTATTTCCTGTATTTATACTTATGTTTATTATCTGGTAAGCTATTGACAAATAAAATTAATAAATAAATTTAGCTGTGGCTTCAAAGATGAACCCACAGACAACAACAGTCTATATTTGATAATTGAGGATTGTGGTAAGTAGAGATGGTTTCCACTCCTAGTATAATCAGAAAGTGAGACAAGAAAAAAAGCTGCACTAAATTTGAAAAAGCTATATTTGATAAGCCACCAAAATGGACTCTTTTCCTGATCTACTGCAAATAGTAACTTTGGAAAATCCATCAAAGCAGCAGAGCCGTGGGTTCACTCTCCATCTGTCGTGGTTTTGTAATCTTGATAGCTTTCTCTTTTTCCCTGTAGCTGTTATTCACATTCTTTTTATTTTTTATTTTAGTCTTATTTTAAAAGAGAAAGTGTATACATAAGATGCAGAGGAACATGTTAACGCCTTGTCTAATTTGCTCCCTAAAGTTTTAACATTTTTAAAAAGAAAGAACTGTTGAAGATATTTCAAATATTCAACCATCCTTATGATTTCTTTCTTTCTTTCTCTTTCCTTCTTTCTTTCTTTCTTTCCTCCTTTCTTTCCCTCCCTCCTTCTTTCTTTCTGTCTTTCCCTCTCTTCTTCCTTCTTTCTCCCTTCTTCTCCTTCCTTCCTTCCTTCCTTCCTTCTTTCCTTCCTCCTTACCTCTGTTCTCTTTCCGGGAACTTGATTCGAAGCAATCTCTTTTAATAACCTGCAAGTAGATGCCAGAGTACAAAATGATTGGTAAAGAACAAATCTCTTTTCTCTAATGTTCTTATAATGAACAATCCCTAGAATCCCACATACAATTATGATATAGCATGAGCAATGAAAAAGACTTCAGCGTAGGTTTGAGAGCATAGCTGGTGCAAAGGAGAAACATAAATATTTACGTGGAGGTGTCAAGTAGACATTTAGTCAGCTCTTAGGGGAGACAGGCACATAGCAGAGAAAGGTGTTAGACTTTTAGACATGAGGCTGCTGAACCAAAACAAAGGTTTAACAATGAACTGTATATTTAAATGCAATCACCCATCACAAAGTAGATTCTAAGAGACTTGACAGAACCTGCTTCTATCAACTCTCAGAGAGAAGCAAACATCCAGCTTTATGACTCTTGAGATAAATCTGTCTTGATATATTGAATGTGTTTAAGAGAAGGTTACAACTGATGCATTTGTCATAAGTGACTCTGGTACTGATGGCCTTCTGCCAATTGGAATTAAATCCCCGACTACTGAAAAGTTATGATGTTAAGTGAATATTATGAGTTTTAGTAAAAAAACAAGTTGCATTTATTGTAATACTATTTGTCAACTTGTAAAACATGCCTGTTTTCAAGTTGCCATAAACAGGGGGTGGGGGGGTGGAGTCAGTACAGCAGATATTACAGCGCATCCCAACCCCTGGAAACTATTTTTCCTTATATTTCTTCTTCTATAACAATTAAAAGATATACAATATATTCCAATTGTGCCCTTATCCCCTTCAAAACAACATATATTCTTGAATAGGTTTGTTCCCTTTGCCTTTCACCAACACTGTTTTTATTTAAAAAAAAACTCATATTCTGTTTGCTTTAATCATCCCTTTTAAAATTTTTATTTCTGTTGTTAATTTATCATTTGTTGCCGTACTCTACATTTCTTTTTACTACTCATTACTTTGGATAACCCAATTTCGTCCCCAGTATTTAGCCATCACTAATCTAGCTTCCATTATCAAATTTACAATCAATTCCATTTTTGATTCATTTATATCCCATTTTTCCACCATGCAATTCTTGGTGACATATCTAAATTTACATTCAAAAGTGCTGTAATCAGTCAGTCTTAATGTTCACCATCTTGCATGATGTAAGCAGAGCTAAAGCATATTCCAAGATATTTAAGCCTAGATACTTGGCTGAAGGTGGGCATAAGAATCAGATCATAAGGCAACTGTTCTTCTTGTCATTACTTCAAAGCTTGCCCAAGTTTCTTCCAGGCATCAACCTTACAAATTACCCCGCACTGTCCCTGCTTCTTGTAGGGTCTAACTACAAGGAGGATTCAAATATAACAAGATTGTTCAATAAAGGGGTAGAATACAGTCTCAACTCACTTTCAACTGATCCTTTACCATCCTAGTTATCTACCGATAGGATTAAATCAGGAGTGTTGGCTGCAGGTAGATTTATCAAATGAGAAGAATGGCACCACAACGTTGTGATGGAAGCTCCAGCCTTTTCATATTGTGACTTTGCCTACTGGTAGGTAAAACAAAAACAAAACAAAGCAAAATCCCCCATACTCTGGAAAATCTCCTTATCTTGCTGCAAACCTCTTTTTTCTGGTTTAGTAACTCTTTTCTTTTTCTCCTTTTATTTTTCTGTGTTTCTGTCATTTGAGATCGAAGCTCCTGCTCATCTCTCCCCCTCCACTACTGTATCTTCTGTGATAGCGTGTGGTCTATCTTTTTAATACCTCTCATCAATACAATCCAATTCCAGCTTGAGATAAGATGCTAGACAATTCTTCACAATTCCTCTTACAGAATCTGAATTCAATTGTTACAAATAGAGTGTCTAAACTTTTATTACCTGCAATCAGGGAGAAAATACTGGTTTTATTCTGATATTCTACTACTTTATCACTTTCTTTTTCTTCCTCCTTCTCCTTTCTTTCTTCTCTTCTGCTTTTCTTCCTCCTCCTCCTTCTATTCCTCTTCTTCTCCTTCCTCTCAACTTCTACCCTCTCTTCCTCCTCTTTTCTCCCTCTCCTTCTTCTCCTCCTCCTTCCCTTGTCCTTCTCTTCCTCCCCCTCCTGTTCCTTTTCTTCCTCTTCCCTTTCTTCCTCCTGTCCCTTATTTTCTTTTTTCTTTCCCCTCCTACTCTTCTGTTCTTCTCCTTCCTCTCTTCTCCATTTTACTTTTCCTTCTCCTTCTCCACTTCGACTTCTTCTCTTTCCCTCCTCCTCCTCCTCCTCCTCCTCCTCCTCCTCCTCCTTCTTCCTCCTCCTCCTCCTTACCCATAAGTACCATCTCTCTCTTTTTTGCAACAGAACCAAGAACAGTGTATTAATTAAAGAACCCAGCATGGAATAGATGTCCTGATACACCTTCATTTCTTTAGTTAAGCATTGAAATGTCTGTGTGTGTGTTAATCTTCCACTTATTCCAACATAGAACAAACGCTGTAGATTGTGGACACTCTGGCTGGGTTTGAAAAAATACATTTGGCGATGGTCCCTGTACATGTAAATGTAGCAAATGCAGTAAAGATGCATAAAACCAACACAGTTATGAGCCTTGGATACTTGAGAAAGTTTCATTAGAGTGCAGTTATCGCCAATGGTTTCCAAGTATACATTTTCCAGCAATATTCCGAGCTGATGGTAATGATGGGAAATGCAAGCTCCCAACAGCCTCCCTTGAGGAGCTCCTTATATGAGAAACATTTTTTAAAAAAATAGCTTGGGGATAAACTTGGCTTCTAACAAGCAGCAAGGTTCTCCTGCATTTAGAACATAGAATAATACAGTTGGAAGGGACCCATTCTGACCTCCTGCTTGAGTAGGATAATATTTATCCTATATCATTTCATTTCATTTGTAGGCAAGTGTGCCACTTGCAGAATTCTTGATTTGTGTTGTAAGTTGTTTTTTTTTAAAGCAAATTAAAATTATAAAGAAGATGCAAAAAATGTAAATGGAAATCTAATGATTTTTGGCTCATAGAATCTTAAGAAGAACTGGAATATTCAGCTTTTGAACTTCTGTGGTATTGAAAGGGTTAGAATGCAGTATTGCAGGCTAACTCTACCCACAGCCAGGAGTTCAATCATGACTGACTCAAGGTTGACTCAGCTGTCCAACCTTCCAAGATAGGTAAAATGAGGATCCAGATTGTTGGGGGAGGTGATATGCTGACTGGTGTGTCTAATCTCTTCTTGAAAACCTCCAGTGATGGAGCACACACAACTTTTGATGGCAAGCCTTTCCACTGGTTAATTTACAAGGAACAAGGAAATTCTCTAGAGTTCTAAGTTGATTAGTTTCCATCCATTGCTTCTCGTCCTACCTTCAGGAGCTTTGGAAAATAGCTTGACTTTCCCCGTCTTCCTTGTGGCACACCTTTAAATATTGGAACACTGCTATCATATCACCCCTAGTCCTCCTTTTCACAAGACATACCCAATTCCTGCAACTGTTCAGTCAAACTTCACACTAGGATTCTATATGTTCTAGTGGAATTTTCTTTTATGGCTGACTTGATCAACAAATAAATATCACTGCACATCAATGCACAGCCCTGCATTATCAAAACACTTTCTATTTTGATACTTTTCAGGCAGCTCTCTACAGCTTTTTTACCAGCCCACCTGTGTCTTTTTTGCCTGTTTTCCATAAATACAGTTGTCAAAGTGATCATGGGCAATGGAGTTCTTCGGGCTATGCAACTTTCCCCTGGCACTTTGTGTTAAGTAGATACACTGCACCACTTGACAATAGATGCAGCTGGTTATAACCTTCTGGCAACAGTGGATTTTTCTCCCCCATTGCTCTACCAAAAGCGATTTTTTATTTTTTTTATTTTTTTGTGTGCTAATGAGAGGTGCATGAATATCTTATTATTGGTAGATGTATTAAGATGTGTTTTTCCAGTGATTTTCATGGTGTGACATGTACATGAGCTTGGCTACAGGAGCAGGAAAATGTAGGGGGAAGATACAAGATAAATCCCATCACCTGGATCTGTATTTAGCAGAGAATGTATGTCTTAGTGGAACCAAAAGTTCCATTGAAAGTATTTCAAAAAAGATGTTTGAGGTTCAAAGGGCCAGCAATGTATATTATAAAGTTATGGAGGCGATCAAATCCATCACAATAAAGGATGAAGTGCAAGACAGCCCAAAAAGGAGAAATATGCAAGGGATCTACGAGTTGATTCTTTATATAAATTGCTCTTTGACCTCCACTAATCTTTTAGGTGTAGCCTTGGTGCCATTACATTGAGTTAAAGGTTTTATTGACTGGTTCTTCTCAACCGCCTTGTAAATGCTTCACCGGCCTCATTGTCTGTGTGCAGGTGGGTGAAAATGAGAGAGTTTCTGATTTTCCCTTGGCTGCTTGGATTATATAGAAGAGAAAATAAAACTGAAATTTATGATCAATTGGGTTCAGGATAAGGCTTTGTAGATAAGCTGGGATTGATGGCTGCAGACTCCGGCTGCTTGCCATGGTGCTCTCTTCAGCAACATTAGAACAATATTGCTTCTTGGGATATTATTTTCAGAATTGTTGTCAGGTCTCTAGCGTAATTCGACATCAGCTACAAGAAAGGACTTGCTTTGCTGAGGTTAAGAACAAAAGGGAGAGTTTGCTGGATCGGAAAGCAAGCCCATTTAATTCAAGGTTTTTGTTTTTTTTTTCAAAATGGCACCCATGTGGTAAAGTTGACGTCCTCCTTTGTAGCATATTCCAAACATGAGCTTTGAAAGGGATATTGCCTGCTCCTGAATTGCCTGTCAGAATTCATAACTTCTGATAGACCCAGTCTCTATTAATTTTTCTAATCCATTTGCAAAGCCGCCTAAAGCAATTAAGACCAATTCCCTGCTGTTCAGGAGGTAGTACTTCAGCAGACGTTTCTAATCTGCAAAGAAGCAATTCATTGTTTTGGAAGGAGGTGATAGAATTATACTTTATCAAAGCAGTAGCATTCATGCAGTGGTCAAATTAGTTTCAGACACTGGGTTTTTCCCCCCCTTATTTTTGTTTTTAAAGAATTGGTAAATTGTACTCTCCCCACTCAGCAGGTAGCGATGGATGCAAATAATCTTCTAAACTAGTGTGTGAGCAACACCTTGTGTTGGTAAGTTCTAAATAATAATTATAGGGTGCCTGAGGAAATTCTTTTGTCAATCGGTTGTTTCATTGTTAGTTTGCATCTGCCATTGCACTGATAATCCTGAACTGTATTGTTAAAAATAAGGGAGGATTAGTTTTCTTCTGTGTGCAGTGTATCTTGCACATTTGGGCTTTAGGAGTGCATGCACCTATTTTCCATTTCCATAACTCTTTGTGAGGCTTTGTAAGATATAGGCACAGATCTAGGAATTCTCTTCCTGATGTCCCAGCTTTGGAAGCTCTTAAGGAAGCCAAATATGAGAACTTTACTAATTCATTTGACTGAGACCAACATTTAATTCTATTGAAGGGTAGATTGATTGATCAACATAGGTAGGGAATGCCTCCGATCTAGACTTATGTAAATTATATTCTACATTGTAATGACTATAGCAAAAATATGACTGTGGGGAATAAGGAAGACAAGTTTGACAGAGGTCAGCAAGACTTTGTCCTTACCTGGACAAAAGAGGTTGCAACAGTTCAGAGCAAAAACATCACACTTGGAAGAGGCTTAGATGGACTCCTTCCTGTTACAATGGAGTAGAAAGAGGAGTCCAGCACAATTTTGGAGTGTGTTTTGATGACATATTAGAAACCTTTGCTACCCAGGTCCTCTTCTTTTCTGAATCAACATTTCTTGTTTCTACCTAGTGCAGTGTTTCTCAGCTTGAAGATGGATGGACTTCATGTCTTAGAATCCTCCAGCCAGTGAATTCTGGGCATTGAAATCAACACATCTTCCAGCCACCAAGATTTCAGAAACACTGGTCTAATGGATGAGCTAATGTCAGGTGTGAAAGACCAGGTCCACACATGAAGGTCCATTAAAACTGATTTATTGCTGCTCATGCCTATACACAGGAATCTTCTCAACTAATGGTTAGCATCTGTCTGAAGTTAAACATGGGTCAACATAATTCAGGGGGGATTGAACTTAATTTGCTTGTGTCTACATAGATTGATCCCTCTTTTAACTCTGCTCCCAGGTTTTGCCACTCTTTCTCTATATCTCACAATTTATTATCCTTTGAGAAAGATTAGTAGAAAGAAGTAAGTATTTAAGAGGATGAGGTGATATTGCTTGTCATTCCTAGCACCGTTTTCCCCTTTATCCCCAACTCTCCCTGTTGTTGGGAGCTACCTCTATGGAGGAGCACAACTCTTAGTAGATAAATCAACAACCTACAAGATTTAATGCAATAATAAGTAATATATTAAAGGATGAATACAGGAAAATAATCAGTATGAGCATATAACCTCTTGTTCCTTGTTGAATTCTTATTTTCACAAAGAAGAAAGCATAAAGAAACATATTGTAGAGACCACAAAGTCTGACTATTTATAAGGGAAAGGTAAACCCTTTTGATAATTTCTTTTTGGAGTAGTCAAGAACCACCTGTGCATTTTAAATATCTTTAAATAACAATGTAGGAACTGCAAAAGGAGAGCACTTAAGAGATGTGAGAGAATTTTATATTTTTAAGAATACAAAATTTGGAGTATTTCATGGGCCTTAATAAATTGTTGGTGAAATATGATTGTGAAACCAAACATTATTAGGGTAGAGATCTATTTTCCTAGTTTTTGGATTGGTTTCCGTACATTTCATTACCTGAACTAGGTAACATCTTCAGAGGAATTTAGGAAACGTCAGTGTTGATGTTCTTCTCCTTATAAGGGCTTAGTGTGTGGGCTGTAGGTATTTTGATGTGGAACAGTGGTGGGATTCAATTGTTTTTATTACTGGCTCTGTGGGCGTGGCTTGGTGGGCATGGCTTGGTGGGCATGGCAGGGGAAGAATACTGCAAAATCCCCATTCCCTCCCCACCCCGCTAACCTGCTTTCCAGCTCTGTTCTCCTAGGCAGGGCAACCAAAGGAGACCCAGCCGATCAGCTGGGACTCAATGGGAGGCAGAGAATGGATGGGTGCCAGGTGGCATTTGCCAGTTCTCCAAACGACTCAAAATTTCTGCTATAATTTCTCCAGAACTGGTTAGAACCTGCTGAATACCACCTCTGATGGGGAGGTCACATCAGGTGAAGATCTCAGACTTCAGGTGGCCTCCCCATCACAAGACCTACTGAACACATGAAGTCCTTATAAGAGAACATCCAACACTGACATCCCTAAATTTTGCTGAAGATGTTACCTTGCCTGGTAACAAAACATTCAGAAACCAACCCACAAGCTTCTAGAATGAACCTCCACCTTCATCCTACACCTGAGTTACAGATATTCACCGCTATTACATACCAAACATTATCTCTGCTGAATTTAGCCTCAGGAGTTCCACCGTTCTTTATAGCAATTTATTTTCTGATGAGTTAATATAACTCATCTTGTCCCCACAGAATATTAAACCTACAATTGTTTGGGAGCATCAATTCCATTTATTTTGTTTTCTATCGCTTTCCAAATGCTAAATAAGTAAACAAACAAATAAACAAACAAACAATAATAAAAATGCCTCAGGTCAGTCCAGACTTCAGTGCTTTTGACCACACCACTTTGTATGGTTGACTGAACGCAGAGTTAATTAGACAGTGATTTCATGCTAATGAAATTGCTATTGATTGGCAAAAGGAGAGTGACAGGACACAGCTGAGAAAGAACAAACACTGATAAGAATTTCTGTGTTCCCCTTTGGGAAAACTTGAGCAGGCATAGCTGTCTCACTGCTTGTCTCCACACCCAAGCCTTTCAAAATAAGGAATTTGGAGATAAGAAAGTTGTAGCTCAGTGTTGAAATTTGGGATCCTTGGTCCTTTCTGAGCTGGGTTGCTTGGTTTCAGATGTTTCATTACCCAACTCAGTAACATCCTCAGTGCTACAAAGGAGGAGGAGTGGGAGGAGTGGGATTTTTGGTGCTCTCTGAGCGTGGTTCTTTTCTTTCTCATTACCCAACTAGATAATGTCATCAGTGCTGAAGAAGTTGCCTAGTTTGGTATTGAAACATCTTCAAAAGAGCAAGCTGAGTGAGCACCAAGGACTCCACAAAAGGGAATTTCTTTGCATGGCATCCTAATAATTTTTTTTAAAAAATGTATTCAAAAGATAATTCTTGTTCCCTTTGATAATTGATTGCTACCTTTTTTTCTTGAATCTCTTCACTTTACTTGCTGGATAAATCTATTGTCATCTAGCAAAGAATCAGCTACACATCTTTTGGAAACCTGGTGCTTCAAATGTACGCTCCTTGTTATCCACTTACAAATGTTCTTTTTCTTTTGTTCTCCCCCTGCCTTCTATTACTTTACATTAGTTGTGCCATGACTGACACCCATGAATTCTTAGTATGCTTTCAACGATTGCACTATTTTATAAAGGTTTTAGCATTGCTAATAAACAGTGAAATAAGTGTTGCAGTTCTTTCTCTTAGCACTGTGCACCCTCACCTCCTGGAGATAATCACCATTCTTCTGCTAAACCTGGAGGAGAATTTGGCCTGGCCATTAGATAAGTTTATTGGCCTGTTATTATTTAAAGTTGTTTAACCAGCTCAAGATAAGCCAAAGCTTTCAGAACCTGAACTCCTGCACAAACCACAATTAAGGTGGGACATGTTATGGAGGATGGAAACCCAATAGGTTCAACAGTCTGTTTTAGTCTCTGTTACAGAGGTGGTATTCAGCCAGTTCTGACAGGTTCTGGAGAGCCAATAGCAGAAATTTTTGAGGAGTTCAGAGAACTGGTAAATACCACCTCTGATATTTGCTGCCTCCCAAGTCACAGCTGATCGGAGTCCCCCTGATCGGCTGGGTCTTCTTTTGTTGCCTTGCACAGGAGAATTGAGCTGGAAAACAGGTTAGTGGGGTGGGGAGGGAATAGGGATTTTATAATATCCTTCCTCTGAAGTGGGGTAGAAATGGAGATTTTTGCCGTATCCTTCTCCTGGAGTGGGGTGGAAATGGGGATTTTACAGTATCCTTCCCCTGCCATACCCACCAAGCCACGCCCACCAAGCCACACCATGTCCAGCAAGCCACGCCCACAGAACAGGTAGTAAAAAAAAANGTGGGGTGGAAATGGGGATTTTACAGTATCCTTCCCCTGCCATACCCACCAAGCCATGCCCACCAAGCCATGCCCACCAAGCCACACCATGTCCAGCAAGCCACGCCCACAGAACAGGTAGTAAAAAAAAATTGAATACCACCATTGCTCTGTTTGGACTTTAGAAGAGAAGTAAATTTTTAAGACCCTTTTCTTGAACTCTCCCTGTACAGGAAAAAAAAAAATCTTGAATATGAATGGCAGGAACTCCTCATTAAAACCTCTTATTTATTTCCCTCTTTTATGCATTGGCTTTGATAAGCAGCTTCCAAAGTGGCTCATGTTTATAGCTTGCATGCAAGAATTCAGTTTTTGTTACACAACTGAAAACAAGGTCACTCCTGGCTATGTGTAACATTTCTGTTTTCTCACCAGTGATCTCCACTTGGCTGTTTCCCCTCTTTAATGTCATCAAAGAATTCAGAAGCTGCCAATTATTTGTTCGGCTCGGCTCAGCTATTAAATCAAATGGTGTGTGTGATTTTGGTTAAAGCTACTTGTAGAGCACATCGTTCTCCAGATGTTGCTGTATAACAACTCCCAGCATCCCTTAATGCTACCTGTGCTCAAAAGTGGAAAGGCAGATGATATGTCAGCAGCATATGGGTGTTTCTGTGTGTTTGTGTGTTTCTTGGGCTAAATCAAGTATCGGTGACTGTAAAAGAAAGAGAGGAAGAGCCTGGGGGTGGAGTCAAGAGAGGAATCAGCCTAAAATCCTTATGTTTCCACAAACAGTCTTAAGTTCAACCCCTCTTGCATTTTGTTGATCTTATCTAGTGCCAGCTTAGTGTCAACTATTACTTGACTATATGCCTATGTGTAAGCATGAGCAATAAATCAGTTTAATTGGAACTTACTGTGTGGTCCTAATTATTTGTGCCTGGTATTAACTGAGATAGATAGGGATCTATAGAGAGACCACAAGTTATTCCTAAAAATAACCTGCCCTAAATCATACTATTGATGTAGCGAATAGGGTAGCCTTGGGTAAATGCTGTAGACACTGTCATTACTGTCTGGCAATTAGCAGTATATGACTTAAAATGTCTATGGATGTAAACAAAATGTAACCGGCATGTATAACAATAAATTAAAATATTTTAGAAAAACTGGAGCTAGCAACCATGTCAACTTGTGTAAGTGCAAATAATGACAAATAATGCCATTCTAATGACTCACCAAATATTCTCAAGAAGTTCACCAACTTTCCAAAAAACTATCATTGAAGATTTTAAGGGAAGACTAAGATGAAGTAACTTTTCCTACCTCAAGGTAGGAAACCTTCAGGAAAGCAGGTGGCCATCATAGGTTTTCCTGAGACAGTCATGGCATGCATGAAATCGGAGCTCTCTTCTGTTCTATTATTGTTCAGAAAATAAATAAACGGAAAGTCAAAATTGATCATCTAATTCTAAATAACTGTGTGTCTCCTCTTGCTGGATCCAGGATGATTAATAAATAACAACAACAAAAGGAAATAAAGTCTAAAACTTTACGTTAGTCCCACAGAGCTTTCCAATGCAATAATGTCCCTCTGACTATATGAGTTTGCAACCATTTTTATTTAAGACAGAGTTGCAAGGTACAATTGACAGATTTCTCTGCAAAAGTAACTGAAAGTGAGTGGGTGATTATACCAACAACTTCTCATTTGATAAATCAGAGATGTTACCATATGTAACCGGAAGCAACAATTTTGTACTAAACTGAAATATCTCTCATTTCCTAAAAGAGATATTATTCCTTCTTGCTTGGTTATACCAAAAAGACATTCTTTTTCCTTCCTTCCTTCCTTCCTTCCTTCCTTCCTTCCTTCCTTCCTTCCTTCCTTCCTTCCTTCCTNCCAAAAAGACATTCTTTTTCCTTCCTTCCTTCCTTCCTTCCTTCCTTCCTTCCTTCCTTCCTTCCTTCCTTCCTTCCTTCCTTCCTTCCCTCCCTCCCTTCTTCCTTCCTTCCATTTATCCATATATTAATATT
This sequence comes from Laticauda laticaudata, assembly GCA_004320025.1. Taxonomy (NCBI): domain Eukaryota; kingdom Metazoa; phylum Chordata; class Lepidosauria; order Squamata; family Elapidae; genus Laticauda; species Laticauda laticaudata. The sequence continues at coordinate 53,935 of BHFT01043189.1, forward strand.
TTCAACAGAATATTGAATTGTTTTCCTTAACACAACATGAAGCTTTGATTAAACCAGCAAGATAGAAGCTGGCACGTGCAGTTTGGGTCTCATAAGTTCAGGGACACAATCAAGAAAATTGCTAAATCAAGTAGGAAAATTTAGCATTAACAGCAGTTTTAATGCTTCCACTTGTCTGTATATATTTGTATCAGTCGTATCGGTGCAAGCTTTCCCATAGGTGCAAAATTAGTTGTACAATTTTAGCTGCGGTTATGACAATGATATTCATTTCTATTTTACTGTGTAGTCCTTGTTCCTTAATGCTCATTGATGAGATAGGACCTAAACAATCATAGTTGTTTTTGAAAATTAAGCAGGATAGGACTTGGTTAGCAAGAAATATTAAGCTAGTGAGAAATGTCAAGATTGTAGATTAAACTGAAAAGATGTAGATCCTACACAAAGACAAACAATTCATGATCATTAATTTGCCTATGAAGTTACTTAAAATTAAGCTAGACTTAAGAGAAATTTGCTTTATTTTAGTTCCTAAATAAACTGGCATATTTGGTCTTTTAGAATAACAAAGTAGGAAAGGACCACAGAGGTCTTCTAGTCTAACTCCTGTTGTGGTTAGCCGGCAGCAGGTGCAGATGGCTGAGGAGAGTGATGACTCAGATGAGGGGCCAGGACCATCACGGAGTGGACTGCTGCCTTCAGAAATTGTGGGGGCTGGCAGCAGTGATGAGGAGGTTCCCGAGGAGCCAGAGCCAAGTGCACATGCGCACAGGATTGCTCAGATGAAAGAGTAGCTGCAGCAGCACGGGCAACTCAGGAGTAAGGCTGTAAGGTAATGGCCCCTCCTTCAAGAAGATAAAAGCCAGGTTTGAAAGAGCATTCTTTGCAGAAAGCAAAGAAGCTCTAAGGACCCAGCACTGTATGTAGAGATTCCAGCTTATCTGAAGAATTATGTCAAGGCTTTTCTGGTTGGACTAATTGACTGCAAGCCATCTTTTCTCTACAAAGAACTTTATTTGTAGATTAAAGCTGTGAAGATTTGAGTCGCTGCTTCTGTTTGAGATTTTCTTGCGGGTAACAGGGTTGGGTCAGAACAACTCCCTGAACAAGAAGGAGACCCATTCCAGACAAATGGCTGTCCAACCTTTTCTTAAACCTCCAGTGATGGAGCACCCACAACTTTTGTAGGCAAGTCGTTCCACTGATTAATTGTTCTAATTCCCAGGAAATTTCTCCATTCTTGGTTCTTGGTTGGTTCCCTCCATCTATTGTTTCTTGTCCAGCCTTCCAGTGTTTTGGAAGATAGGTTGAAACCGTCCCCACCCGCACCCCCCAGTTCTTTGTGCCAGCCCCTCAAATATTGGAACACCGCTGTCATTTTTTTTTCTCCTCTCCTTTCCCTCGCTGTACAATTTAAACAGAAGTGAAAGAATAAGCACTGACAGTCCAGAGCAAATTATGTGCCCTGGAACTGTAGCTGTTTTGCATATCCAAATAATTCTTCTAATGGACAAATTAGATAAGGCTAGTTGCAAGGAATTAAGTACATGCTTCTCTTTGATCTTCCTTAATTCCTTCCCTCCCCAGCTACTGACTTTTCCCCCCATTCCTTTGATAGGTCTAGATAGCAAGAGCAACATCTTTAATGCTATTGTTTCTTGGGGAGTATTTCTGTTGTTTTTACAAAGGAGTTATTTAAATGAGGCAGGAAAAAAAAGAAAAAAAAAAGAAACATCCAGCTTGCTGGCTTTTTTCTGGACAAGATATCCTTTCTTTATCACTTCATTTTAACTGGGGCATTGTAGACCAGCTGCATTAAGCTTTCTTGGCTGAAGGCAGGAGAGATAAAACGAAAGCTTTCATTATGCAGACATGTTTTTGTAAAGTGGTAAGAACTGAGTTTTAAAGCAAGCCAGGAAGATAAATAGATAGATACGCATGAATGGATTGTCCAGACAGAGATGGAAGGATATGAGGAAGGAGAAAAATGTGCTTGGTTGGAGAGATGAATAGATGGACAAGAGAGAGGGATTAAAAAAAAAAAGAATGGAACATATAGGATTCCTTTTTTTAATTTCTGCAGCAACTTAAGTAATTGGAAATAAATGATTTTATGTAATTGATAGAAGAGGCGACCAGTAAGTACAGAAGCATTGGACCTTACTTATTCAAGAATCAGTCAGGGGGATGATTTTTGTTAATGGGTTGGGACAAGGATTAGTTGAAAAAAAGAAGTCCTTGTCATAATAGTTTATTTCATTCAAGTGTATCTATTATCTGGTTGAGATATATTCCTTATTCCTTCTTAGAAGTTTTTGATCCATCCCCTACTTGATGTAATCTTGACAAATCATATCAAGTGCTTTGATTGACAGATAAAAGCAACAATGGTGTCAAGGGGTGGTGGCGTCTGAGGAACAAAATGATACAATGGTCAAAGAGAAGTCTATTTTCTGTAGTTTCAGGGGAATGATCTATAATTCAATGAGCTGCTTGGAAAACCAAGTCTAACTCAAGTTAATCCAAATCTGAGGCCCAGATTTACCAGATATCTTATTGGGCAGGTAGAATAGAATAGAATAGAATAGAATAGAATAGAATAGAAAATGGAATGGAATAGAATAGAATAGAATAGAAAATGGAATGGAATGGAATAGAATAGAATAGAATAGAATAGAATAGAAGCTGGCTGCAGTTCAGATAAAGACCTCCATGCTATTCACCATCTGCAGTACCTTAGATTCTGTTAATTCAGATAGGTGTAAGGCAATATGGACGGTGCGGTGGCTCAGCAGTTAAGACGCTGGGCTTGTTGGATGGAAATCTGTCAGCTCAGGTTCAAGATCCGAGAATCACATGATGGGTTGAGTTCCCATCCTCACCTCAGCTCCTGCCAATATAGCTGTTCGAAAGCATGCAAATGTGAATAGATTATTAGGTACCACTTCAGTGGGAAGGTAACAGTATGCTGGCCACATGACCATGGAAATGTCTTCAGATAGTGCTAGTGTTAGGGTTCCAAACAGCACATCCATAGCCTCCAAGATGGCCTCAGTCAGGCCAGCTTTAGAGTTGACAGTTATCTCAATGGCCTTGAAACGGAGATGTGCACTGCCCCATATAGCAGTGACTAGTGGAGTAAAATCTGTAGAGATGCCTATACTTCTTTTTTAAAAAATAAGGCAATATATAATGGAAATCTCTAACACTAGTCTTTGAGATGCATTGAAAAGGCAAAGTATTATAAATATTTACTTAAAAAAATAATTTACCACTTCACACATTCGGCTGCTGATCAAGGAGTAACTGGATTTATTTCACAGGAAAATGAGGGTTTTCCCCCCACCTCTTATCACCTTTGCAGTGAGGAAATGTTACATTTACTGAGAATAGAAGCTTCTAAGAAGTTAAAATAGCTGCCATGATCATTATTTAAAAGCATGGATACCTTTGAAATATAGCTTGTATGAGCTGTTACTCAGAAGGGATTGTAGGCTTGATGATTTTCATCCCTTTTTTGTAATGCCAAATGACTGTTCTCTTTTCTTCCTTCTTCATGCTTGTCTTCTCACACATTGTGTGTGCACTGTTTCTTCTCTTCCCAATATAACTACTTTGTTCCCTTAAACCATTCTGGTTTTGTTTTGTTTTTATGTTTCTACTTAAAGGAAAGCACGTGTGTTTGTGTAGTGTGTGACAGCGCTCTGTATGTAAAAGTGAACAGTTGGTAATGCATACAGAGGATTAATTAATCCTATAAATTAGGCATCTTATTTTACAAACAATTAATTTTAATTTGCGGGCTCATGTGCACATGTATAAATTGTCTGCTACTCGTATGTCAATTCATATTCATGTAGACCTCTCTCTCTCCCTCCCTCCTTCTCTCTCAACCCTCCAAGATGGCCAAGATGGCCTGAGCCAGGTTCCAAGATAGCCTCATCCAGGTTCATTTCAGGATTAACAATCTCTCTGTGTTACATGCACACAAAAATGGTGTGTAGTCTGGATTCCTAGGAGGGAGGGAGTGCATTCCAGATGAGCAAGAGACATTTATTTAGTGTATGTCACATGTCAGCCAGGGATCACCGCGTTGGCTGCCCACCTCTGTGAAAGGTTTTTTTTTTTCCCGGGTGGTGTTACCTTTACCTGAGGGATGCCTGAATGCCAGTAGGCATTTGGGGGAGGCTCCTTGTCCCTGCATGTTTATTCGCTCATGGGAATCGAACCACCAAATTGCCAACCTCAGTGGTGTGCAAGCCCAGTGTCTTACCATGTGAGCCACCACGGCCCCTAGCAAGAGACAATTCAACATGTGTGACAGAAAGAGGGTGAAGATGGCTCCTCCCTAACAGTTACCATAGCATATACCTTATGGTGGTGTTAACATGCTTTAGTCTGGCAAGATTCAGTCCACAGATGTGTGGCACCTCTGCTTGGAAAAAACACAACCTATTTCTTTGTTTTGGGACACACACACACACATTCACACACAGACACCTGAGAAATTACCAGAATTTAGTTTCAGCCAAGAAGGGAGATTGGAGATTGGACAAGATTGTTCTCTGTTTGTGTGTCATATGTTCTTTTTAGTGCATAGGATGATCACCATCAACAAATAATCTTATATCATTTAAATTTGGAAGGAACCATGACCACCTATAATAAAATGCAATAATAAAAATAATAACATAAAATAAAAAATAAAATAATAACATAAAATAAAAATAGCAATAGCAATAGGACTTAGACTTATATATCACTTTACAGTGCTTTACAGCCTTCTCTAAGTGGTTTACAGAGTCGGCCTACTGCCCCCAACAATCTTGGCCCTCATTTTACCTGCCTCAGAAGGATGGAAGGCTTAGTCAACCTTGAGCCTGGTGAGATTTGAACTGCCAATTACAGGCAGGCAGCAGTCAGCAGAAGTAGCCAGCAGTACTGTACTCTGACCATTGTGCCACCGTGGCTCATAAAGCTGAGAAGCACTTCTCTAAGGCATACATTTAGGGAATAAAACCAAATCTTAGATAAAATTTTCCCCAAAAGATACAAACTTCTCCAAACTTTATTGATACACTGCACAATCACAACCATCTCTTATTCTTTCTGAATTAGAAAAGGTTACAACTACAATGTAACATGCACAAAATTTCAGGTAGTATATTCACCTTTTTTAATACAATTATTGACAGGAAAAAAAAGAGACTTGACTTCATTTGCTTTAAGAAATTAAAAATAAATTTTAAAAAAGTATCTCTAGAAGGCTGACAGAATAAAAAGAAAAAAAAATGCTTTAAAAACTTCCATTGGATTATACCTTCCCCCCCCCCATCTTGTTAAAGCATTTGAACACTGAAAATTTATTTACTATTGTTTGTTTCTTTTTATAGGATAAAATGGTGTGAAAACAATATGCACAGCCCGTAGCTTTGATACAGCTAGAAGAATTGCACCATTGATAAGTCACAGAACCTGTATAAGGTCTAGCAAAGATAAGGACTCTGAAATGGACAGGTAACGTTTTCATACAACCAACTAGATTCCTCACAATTGCACTTATACATTGCACAATAATTGAATTTTGTTTGAGAGGAAAAAAAATGCTTTCTGGTACGTGTAAATAACAGAAATTGTTTTTCCCCTATTCTGGGATTCCTTTTTGTGCCAGTTTGTTTGCTTAATTCAAACAGTGAAGAGTTCATTTCAGTCCGGTAAAGAATTCCTGGTGTCTATTTCCAGTAATTCAGAATCATGACTACAAACAGGACAGAAGAATTTTGAGAGATAATCTGATGAATTCTCCCTTTTGTTGGTTTGGCCTTCAATTTAATATATTGGCAATTTTTACAAAGTCATATCAAACTAAACCAGGTGTTTTATTGTTTAGCATCCTTGGCACAAGAGAGCTTTAATGCATCCGTAGGGATTCTGTCTTTATTTCAATAGAGACAGGCAGCCGTGAGGATATTGAAATTCACAAAATGAGCACTTAGACTATGAGCAAGGAGATGCATTTCTGGAAGGAGAACTTTACACCCCTATGAATGAGCAAGGATCTCTAAATCCTTGTGAATATTTATTTATTAAATAATATAAGCAACCCTTGAAAGATTGAACATTACTTTTTTAAAAAATTAAGATGACATGGAATGGCTCTTAGCTCTTCATAAGCATGAGCTTATACAGAGTCACAGAAAAACCTAAAGGAAGTTTTGGATTGCTATATGAACAGTAATCACGTTAAAAAAAATAGAATTACAGATAGTCCTTGACACAGCTGTCTTCTAGTGGGTAGCTTGGTTTTGATTAGGCTGATGGCCTACATACTTGTTTGATATTAATCCTTTCATTTTATGAAGGAGGAGAGGTCATGTCCAAGAATGCTTAAGTGTCTTAAATTCAGCTGATAGCATAACTAGGTCGGAATATGTCTTGACTTGAAATCTGCATTTTAATTCACGTTTTAAGAGCAGATTTTCTGAGAAGTAAAGGTTCGCAGAAGGCTTAAGCAGCAAGCCATGGTTCTATAAGGAGGCAGAAGCTTCCTTGTTTAAAGACCAGCAATTGATGCAACTGAAGATGCAATCACAATTTGTTGAAACAGGAAGCAGGGAGCACTGGAAATCACTTTTGATTAGCAATGTGGGTTAATAGATGATCCGGAATACAGGTGTAAAATGCTCGCTATTTGCTCACATGATGACTGAATGAGCACCTTATACAAAACCATGATGACAGAAAGGATTACATGTCAGTTATTCCAGCCACTGGAGGAATCAGCCATGACTCTTTCCTCTTTAGTTAACCGAATTGCACTGCAAACAAACCAAGTTTGAAATAAGTTCTCATTTAAAAAAAAAAATGTTGGAAATGTTTTGAAGTTGCCTTGTTTGACAATATATTCAAGTTCACTGGAAACAGGGAACTTGGAACAATATATGAGAGAAGGACTGGCTCACCTAAATCTTTATTCTTTATTCTTCTTCTGAGCTAGATGGGTAAGGAGAAAGAGAAAAAGGGAGCTTGTAAGGCCAATCATACATTTAATGTATTTTTCATTATTTGCAGTTACTCAACCGCAAAAGGTAGAAATAAGTATTTCCTGTTTTATTGTCCGAAGAGTCTCAGTTTTTGAAATCCATACAATTCTCCCTGGATAAGTAACATTTCCATGGTTTTCCCTCTCTTCATCAAAATATATCAGGCTACATTAAGATGAAAAGCTAGTCTAACACATTATGGCTGTGTTGACATGTCTTTAAAAATCAGTTACTTTGCAGAGTTCTCTAATCAAACCAATTTGATTCCTTCTATTTGGGGGAACCATCGAAACTACATAATAGGAAAGTGCTTAATTCATACATGTGGACCATCATTCCTGCTTTGTCTCCCCTACCCGCTACCCCACACAAGCCAGGGATAAATAAAGAAGTAGATGTGACTTCCTTTACACCTCCTCAGGAGAGAAACAAATCACAGTTCCAGAAATGCTGATTATATTGAACAAGCCAAAATAAGAACTTCTGTGCCTGATAAAAAAAGAGTCAAGGAGGAGCTAGAAACAAAATAGTTTCATTTTTTGTGGATACAACTTATGTCTCCTCACATTCTTGGAAGATAATGGTGGTTTTTTGGGGAACGTACAAAATATTCCCCTGTTAGAGGAGTTTTGGATTGACTTCAGTGAACATAATAATCCAACACAATATGTAAGCTGTACTAGTACAAGTAGTAATAGTGTAAGGAAAACATTTCATCTTACTCTAGGCTATGAAAGCAGTCCTCGACTTACAACCAGAATTTATGTTGCTAAACAAGGCAGCTGTTTTAATTTTGATCATGTGACTGATGCTACAGGAGTCATACATGCAAGGAGCACTCATTGTAACTTCAAATAGTCACTAAATGAGCAGTTGCTAGGTCAAGGACTGCTTGTACTTATGACTGTGATTTGCACTGGTAAGAACAGAGGGGAGGGGATTTGGTATGAAAATACTGTAGATATTCTGACAAAATTCATCATATATTCAAGTCAAAGCAAGTGAGAGAGAACTTCAGTGGTGCAACATCTGTTTTCCATGAATAAGGTCCAGAAATGGTTAGGGAAAGATCTGAAGAGTTTTCCTCAATTGGTAAAAGCAGCTTTCTATATTCTATGTAGAAAGCATCCAATATTCACGAGAAAAGACCCTTAGTGAATCAGATATGAAATATCCTTGAAAGTACTTAAACTGATACAGCAAAATAAAATGTCAAAACTTTTGTTAGTCTCCACTTACATATCTTCAATTTCAATGAAGGGGGGGGGTTTGTGCCATATTTTTTTTTTAAAGATTCATCTCAATGTCTGCAACCTTGTGTCTATTTACTTGTATGCAGGTTTATTGAAACAAAAGAACTGTAGCCCATATAATTATAATCTACTTGAAACCAAAGGGTGTGATTTACCGATCGGCCTTTTTTATGTTTATGGAAGCATCATACAAGTCCTCGTGGAAACAGATTGAGGGCCCACCTTGGCCTTGATTCTCTCATGGTTGGTGAAGGAGATACCGTACTTGACGTTTTTCACTTTCAGAGTGTGAGGCATTTCTCATAAACCCAGAAGCATTCTCCCGAAGCATGTGGAAAATATTTGAACATATCAGGCACTTAACTTTAATCATTCTTCGGCAAACTTAGCATGTGGTGTGTCACCAGAATCTCAGTGCACTTAATTCAGGAAGAGTAGCTTGTTTCCCCCATTGCAGAAAATCTCCAAGAGAATTATTTACAGCTAGAGTGTCTTCACTTTCCTTCCACTCAGTTTAGTTCTATCCCAAGGGGCTGGTTTGATCTTCTAAGACAAGGGGAGACATGCAGAAAAATATAATGCTGGTAGAATGGAATTGCCAAGGCAGAGTTGTCTTACAAAATAGGTGTGGATTCCAAAATAACTCTGATATATGTTAAAGCCACAAATATTTTCTAGGCATGATTTTAAACATCTTAAATCCCTTTGCTCTGATGATCTTACCAGTTTCTGTGCAGCCCCCTTTGAAGCCCTGTGGATATGGGAATTATGACTATTCTATGAATAATAAGACTACTTCTTTTGATCCGGGGGCATCCAATTCAGTCCTACGAGTTTGTGGTTAAGTCAAACCAAGAGTTGATTTCACTTGACTATGAGTTAGTATGAGTGCGGTGACTCACATGATTAGGACACTGGGTGGACGATCAGGAAGCCCACATTTGAGACCCAAGTTCTCCTGCAATGCAGGGTGAGCTTCCGTTATTCACTCCAGCTTCTGCCAACCTGGCATTTTGAAAGTGTGTAATCACAAGTAGATAGATAGGTGTTATTATGATGGGCATATTCATGAGGATATGAAAGGAGCCCCCAGTTGGGCATCTCTGGGCAATAGTGATGTCATCAGATAATCCTTTCAATCCAGAAGTGTCTTAGGTTCTTTCAACACAAATGTGAGCAAGTTTGTGTTTGTCTTTCTGTGTACATGAATGGACCCACTCTTTCTAAGTCAGCCAAAAGTCCACTGCTTGGAGTCAGGATCAACTAAAGTTCAAATACATCTTTTTTTCCAAATTCTCTAAGACCAAGGGAAAAGCTATCATCTTTTTGAGCATTTATAAGTATCTAACTGCCTATTTTTAACTCTGGGACGAAGAAGTGAGTCTTTGGCCAAATATAGCTCAGCAGTTTCTGCAGGGACAAAAATCTCTTTTGCATTAAATAGACTTTTTGGGTACAGGTTAAATCAGACTTCAGAAAGCTTTATGGCACCAAGGCTTTTCATGACTACATGATCACATGAAAACAACACAGCATCTTATGACACTTTAAGGACAAATTATGGCATAAGCTTTCAAAGACTATTTCAGTACACGAATAGCTTCAGAGCTGAATAGGGAAAATTGTGCTGTATCACTGGCCTCCTATATGGGAAAGAAAGTATTGACTGACATGGACAAGAGAATGACATAATTGTGAAAGCCATGTTCTCCAGCTTTTTATATTTCCCTCTCTGTCCACACCTCCTCCCCCAAAAAAGAAGAAGAAAAAACTAAGCCCACATCTGATGACTTCTTTTCTTGAAATCCAAAGAAACGTGCCACTACGGACAGTCATGGGATGAAAATGTCTGTACATTCAATAATAATGCAGCTGGGGTATCTCTGTTTTCATTCCTCATCTAAAAATCAGGCCATGACCCTTCACATGTTTTAAATATGAATATACCACCCAAATATTTTAGTCTTGTATAAGTAAATAGCAGGATTTTTGAATCGTGTTGTATGTAGCGATAAGATAAACACTTTGAATGGCACATCTCTTTACTTATCCAGGTAGACCCATGGAGAATTTGAACCAGTCTCTCACAACGTCAGTTTGGTGTTGCCAAGACACAACTGAGAGCAGCTCAGTACAGTGGCTGCCATACATCCTTACTGCTTTTCAGGGTGTGGCTGAAGAAGACAGTCTTGGAACCGTTCACCTACTGAGAACATTCCCCAAGAGAAAAACGTAATGTCAGGAACAATGAATTTTTCCCCATCTTGGTTTTTGGCTAAGAAATAGCCTTTACCTACCACCAAAGAAAGACATTTGGGAACTTGGATTCCCTTTGTAGGTCATCTTTGTGTAGATGACTTCACTCATCCCAGTTGTCCAAATTTGATCAGGGTCTTGACCGGAAATGAGCCATGTCAGCATTCTTCTTAGCACTCTATAGATTAGAACTACCTATTGGTTGATATTTCTTTCTAACAGTGGTCTGTAATGTTAGTAAGTCTTTTTTGAAAATTCTTGTTTATTCCAGACATCCACAAATATCCCATCACCAATACAAAGAAAAACAGCATTTTTTTTCTTTCCTTGCAGGAAGCCAAATCCTTTCCTACAATGTTTAGGATTTTTTTTGTGTGTGTGCAGATAGAAGCAATTTGAACCTTGGATCATCCAGAAAGGGGAGCCAGGGGAGAATTTTCAGGAACCATCAGTGGTGCCTTTAAAAAACAGTGACCTGAAACAATTCCTTAGCTGCTCTGCAGGGCTAGTGAAAAAACCGAAGAACACACACAAAATCGAATAGATCTCCCTTTTTTTGCTTCTTCCCATCTCTGATTTGTTGTTCTTCTCCTGTTTCTTCGGTGTTAATTAAATGCTTAGAACTTAAGTTGCTGTTCAGAAACCCTTCTGCTCCAGAGAGGTTTCCAAAGAAATGTACAACTAATGTCAGAAGGAACTAGCAAAGTAATTGGCCTCCAACAGCTTCTGAGGATGGATGTGTAAGATAACAAACATAAAAATTGTTCTGGGGAGGCTTGACCAGGGATGGGGCGGAGAGGTGACCCCATTGCTGTGTCCAGATAATGAAAAACAATGAGTCTCTTTGAATGTCTATGTGCAGTAGAAAATTGGGGGCACTGGAAAGGATGATAAATATTTCCCCACCAGATTCAGCACTTTTAATTTGAATTGGTTTAAGGCAATGTTTGACAATGGAAATGTTTTGCTGGAATGACATGGGCAAGAATGCAAAAGGATTAAAATCCATGGATTGAGACAATTGCTGATACCCACATGCTCCAGAATACTATTCCATTATCTTTGCCCATTCTTTGATTCTTTGATTATTATTTTTTTTTACTGTGCCTTTTCTTCATCTACATTATTCATTTCTGATCCTTTATGGACTATCTCCATGCCTTCCCTCTGCATCAAAGAAAACCAAAAGACTGTAACGGAATGTTTAAAACTAATAATGGGTTGAATAATGAGGAGTTAAACAAACACGAATGACAGGACTCAATGAAAGGTGATCAGGCTGATAGATGTTGGAAGAATTGATGGGGAATTGAAGAGGAACAATTTGGATTTTTTTTAAAAAAAGCTCATCAGATAATTACATTGATAAATTGATTAATATGGCAAATAAATGATAGGGAAGGCAGATGGATGGCTAATTGGATGGATGAATGGGCAGAACGTTTGATGAGGCTGATAAATGTGCTTGAGTTTTGATTCCATCATTCAGTTTTTTTAGTAGCGATGAGGAAAGAGAGCTTCCAACACTCCCATCAGTTGACTAACCCATAGCCTGCTTCTTAAAGTGCAACATGGTGCCCCATCATCACTTCCATACCTTATGTAAACCACATCCTGGGGAGGCTTGCAAAAATGGTCTTCTCAGAACAGTAGCAAAGACCTTCAAAGAACCAACCAAAGGGGAGGCAAGAAATCCAGAATATGAGTGGATGCTTTGAAGAATGAACAGATATGTACAGCATTATCATTATAAAAAAAAGGGAGGGGGCAGTCCCATTGGTCAAGGAGACACCGAAGGAAGAGGATGCTTTGTTGACTTGCTTGATGGACAGTTGTCTCTTGGATGAAAGCATCTCTCCTTCCAGGGGCATTTGGGCAGGCAGAAGCATTTGTTCAGAGAAAGGAGAAGTTGACATGTTTTTCACAGAGCGTTTGAGGAGGATGGAATGATCGAGGAAGGATATGAAAACTTATTCGGTTTATCCGGGAAATATTTGTGATGAACTGATCCAAAAAAGGGTGGTTGGCTTGGAATCAGAATGCCCCTCCCCTCCCCTTGTCCTCCCAGCAATGGAATCAAGCTGTAGACTGGTTTCCATTTTTTCAGGTTCCCCCAGTGGTGTGGATGGTTAAAAGTCTGTGGTGTGGGAGAAACCAGGCAGCATTTTGCAAAGATCCTCGCTCTTCTTATCAAAACTTGAGCAGGAAATAAGCAAAGAGAGTGCCCGATAGCCAGATGCAGGCCATTGCTCTGGAAGCTGCATTGTTGCCATCATGTACTGCTCCTGGGCCTGGATTGGATGACAGACACAAAAAAAAAAAGAAGAAGAAGAAGGAAAGAAAGACAGTGGTCATTAGCAAAATGAGATTCCCCTCCCTCCTTGCAAATATCAAGGAGGATTCTCAGAAACACTTGCGGGCATAAGATATATTTGGGAGAGAAAATAAAAAGTTATAGAGAGATATGGGGAGAAGTCTCTGGGCAGAAGGCAGAGCAAAGGTTCAGATGGACAAATATAGTCTTTGAAGGTCTTGGGTATAATAGTTAGATTTGCCCCACTGAATTACTGTTCAGTGAAAAGTATTAGGTATGTAATTGGAGAATATTATCTAGACTTTCATGTCAATCCTGGTGAAATAACACTGTTTACTTACTTTTTCCATTGATTTTTAGATTATAAACCAGGGGTGTCCAACTTTGGCAACTATAAGACTTGTGTCCCAAAAGTGTTTTTTTTTTTCAGAAGACAACTGGACTTTCTTGTTTGTTTGTTTTTTTGCTCCTCATCCAAGATGTTTCTCGAAGACATTTCGCTTCTCATCCAAGATGTTTTGCTTCTCATCCAAGAAGCTTCTTGAGCTTTGACAGAATAGTGGGGATAGTTGTCAGAGCTGAAGAAGCTTCCTGGATGAAAAGTAAAACTTCTTCAAAAAAAAAAACAACCCACCAAGTCCAGTTGCCTCCTGAAAAAAAGCACCTTTGGGACAATGACGACTTGGATGACTGAGAATCTCTACAACTATAAGACTTGTGGACTTCAACTCCCAGAATTCCCCAGCCAGCCAATTCCCCAGCATGGATTTTAGCCTTTGGCCCAGAAATATTTTGTGCATTCCACTCCTAAGGAGGTCCATAACATCTTCTTTAATTACCCTGCTTCCTTGAAAGTGTTATGGCTGCTCTAATGCTTGGTCTGTGACACAATCACCAAGAAGAAGAAGAAAATGTCCTTTGTTCAACATATATCATGGATCACATGCTTGGAAAAAACAGGTGAATGGATGGAAATAATAAAAGAGGTTAAGGAAGTCCTTAGAGGGAGAAAGTGAGCATTCAGAAAACCATATGACAGCTGGTCATTTGCATCCTTTTAGAAGGTCCTTGAAACAATTGGAGGCCCTCTAAAAGGATGTAAATGATCAGCTGTCTGCAAGGAGTATAAATCCTTCCATTTCCCACTATCGGTCAGAGCTGAAGAAGCTTCTTGGATGAGAAGTAAAATGTCTTCAAAAGAAAAAAAAACAAGAAAGTCCAGTTGCCTCCTGAAAAAGCACCTTTGGGACAACCATGACCTGGATGACTGAGAATCTCTACAAACATTCTCCTTTCCCCTTTTTTCCTCCACTCTGCTGAAAAGGAGGTCGGGAACATTTTGATTTACAATCCCCAAAGATCCTATTCTGTAGCTTCCTGAAATTATAGAGGCTCTCTCTCTCTCTCTCTCTCTCTCTCTCTCTCTCTCACACACACACACACACACACACACACACACACAAGATGCACAACCAATTTGGTCATTGAGCATTATGCCAAATGAATCCCCCAAAGTGGCTGGGATGAAGGAAAAGTAGCGGCACCAGTCACAACATAAGCTAATTTGATTAAATTTTAAGTTACACTTAATTAGATGCTTAAAATTATTACTGATGATATTCACAAGAGTGCAGCAGTGAGCAAACTACAGGCAGGAACCACAGGTTGTGCATCTCCTAGTTTTAACTCAAACAATTGCAGGTAGTGGTCAAATTGGCTGAAAATCCAGCTGTGTTATCACAACCCATATTTTAAATTAATTTTAAATTCTCAGGTCTCATGAAATGTCACATGAAATCCCTGTCATGCAGATGTGTTTCTTCTTTGCGCCTGTTAACTGTTGGGAGAAGATCTGCAAACGAGAGTGTCATTGCTATGCATAGATGCAATGCTAAATCCTATGAGCAAAAGTGCAGGACATTGATTTAATTAAAAATGTAAACATGTTTATTAATATCCTGGTCCTCTCCCTCAAGTATCTGATATAAACCAGAGGGTGAATCTGCCACCTGCATTGGAAAGCAACCACCCCAATTGTAACAGCTGCGGCACCAACAGCCATAACAATCATATAACAATATATCAACGGCAATGCACTAAAGCATCAAAAACCGGTGCAAAAAAAAAAAAATCTCTGGAGACAAGGAGTGATGGATCTCCACAAAGAAGATATGGTTTCCACCACTAGAAATATCCTGTGCTTACCGAATTTGAAATGATGGTTAAAAATACCCTTGAAACTGTGCAACTGCTCTTAAGGTTGCAACTGGTCTGTATATTTCCTTGGTTTTATGTTTTTTTCAACCCTCCATTCTGAAGTCCATCAAACAGAGGCAGAACATAGAGATGAAAATAAGACTAAAAGCACATTTCTTTTCCTTATCTCTTTAAGGGTGCTTTTAAAAGTTTTAGCGGAGAACTGAAACATTCTGTGCAGGTTCTCAACGAAATTCAGCTGCAAAACCCCAAGGCGATTTTCCCCTTCTCCCTAAATCCCACTGCAACTGTTAGCAACCAAAGAGGCTGTTTGATTCATTAATCTGCAATTTTATAGCAACACTGATTGACTGGAATCCTAGAATAGAACACATCTGTGCCACCACCTCCCATCTGGAAACCTTTATGTACTAACTGCTCTTAATACTTATACTCTTGTCGTTTTTGCTCCATGGTGAGGGCAACGGCCCACTTCCCTTCAACCACCCCTTGCCTCCCCCCCCCTCATTCCAATATATGAAAACTGCTGCTTTCAGATGTGTCTTAACAAGCTGAGTGGCACTAGCCTAGTGAAAAATTAATAAGGGCCAGGACCATTGCAGAGAGAGGGGGGAGGGAGGGAGGGGTAGAGAGAATTGGAAAAGGAAACCTGGATAATTGCTCTGCTTAAGAATGGTTGATGGTGGCGGTAACATTACCTGGAGTTGTTCTATGTCAGGGGTCTTCAATCTTGACAGCTTTAAGACTTGTGGACTTCAACTCCCAGAATTCCTCCTCCATTCATGTTAGCTCAGGAATTCTGGGAGTTGAAGTCCACAAGTCTTAAACTTGTCAAGTTTGAAGACCCTTGTTCTATGTCCCTCCTGAAATTTCCAATAGTCAAGTTATGCAGAATTAACAACTGTGGCAAGAAAGGTCACAAAATGGGGGAAAACTCACTTGACAAATGTCTTACTGAGCAACAGAAATGTTGGGCTGCATTGTGGTCCTAAGTGGGAGTGATTGAGTGGCCTAGAAATGGAGCTCTCATCTCACAATCAGGAGGCTTTGAGTTCAATCCTAGATAGAGGCAGCTATTTCTCTCTCTGGTCACAATAATAATTTATCTTCTAAATAAAAAACTCCACATTGGTGACAGGAAGAGCACCTGGCCAAAAAATACTCTGCTCCATTCAGTTGCCCAGACTCCACCTTGCAAGGGATAATGGGGGTCAATAAAAGGAGATGATGATTGTAGCCCTATAGTTTGTATATAGTTTCGGCTTGACTTCTCTCAAAAGATTAGATCCTTTTAGTAACAACTGATGTTTCTCCATAAATAACTTGTTGAAAAGTTGGCATGCTCCATTGTCTAGTTGTCTCTTCCTCCTCTGGAAGGCAACCCCTCTCTTCTGGAAATCCACCTCCTTACTACATTCATTCACAAAAAATATTCTTTTGTTGGATGCAAAAACCTAAAACTGCATTTGCCTTCTTTATTGCCGCATATCAAATGACCAGCTCAAAATCAGTGTGCAATCACCTACTATACCAAGAACATTGTCATGAGTATTGTGTCGCCAAGCCAGGTGCCCCCATTCTACACCTGTGCATTTGATTTCTGCTTCACCTCTGTTTCCTAACTGAATAACTTTTTGTTGCTCTGTTAAGTGTCTTTTTGTATTTTCATCTCATTTCTCTAAGCAATTAAAAAGAAAAAAAGAAACAAGATAAATCTCATTGGAGGCACCCAATAGTTGATGTGGATGTTTCTCTCTGGACTATTCACAAATGTGTCTCAAAAAGCTGGAAATGTTAGACCAGGATTGTAGCTTTTTTATGTTTTTGTTCTCTCATTGTGCATTTTATTCATTGACGCTTATTATTGTTCAACTTTTTTTTAACCTTTAAAGGTAGTTTTATACCCCATTGTGTATACATGCTATTAGCAAGGAAGCAAAAGGCTGCAAGAATGCCAACACCATTGTTATTTTCCACTTGCAAAACAAATGACTTTTTTTTAAACTGAATAGCTCGGAAATGTTATATAGTTCTTATTTTCAGATATGGGAAATTCTGGGAAACTAGAAAGAGTCAAGTTGTCATGGTACAACTTGCCACAGGACAATTCAATAAATACAAAAAGTTAATTTAAACAGAACTGTGGCCAATAATAATAAGAAAGTCAATCAGGAGTTACAATAATTTTGATGAAAATTAATAATGAATGGAACAGAATAGAAATAGAGTAGAATGGAATAATAGAATAGATATTGGAATAGAACAGAGAAAGAATAGAATAGAATGAAATTAGGAAAGAATAGCATAGATAGCATAGCACAGCATAGCATAGAATAGCATAGTATAGATTAGAATAGCTTCTATCCCAGCAGCTCTTTTGAATTTTGCTATATAGTGCAGTGTTGGTGTGGTGTTGGGGGTTTCCAGTTCAGTGTGTGAAGGGTGAAGGATGTGTGTTTGTGTTTATTTTCATGGTCATGATGTGCACTGAAGATGGTGTTTGATTTCGTTGTATGGGGTGCAAAGACAATAAAGTAAACTAAATAGAATAGACAAGAATGAAATTAGGAAAGAATAGAATAGAATAGAATAAATATTGGAATATAGAATAGAGTAGAGTATAGAATAGAGTAGGATAGGATAGGATAGGATAAATATTAGAATGTAGAGTAGAATAGAATAGAATAGAATAGAATAGAAAATAGAATAGTTGGAGGGGACATTGGAGGTCTTCTAGTCCGCCCCCCTGCTCAGGAAACCTGCTGTCCCACTACTCAGGAAACCCTATACCCATTTCAGACAAATGGTTGTCCAGTCTCTTCTTAAAATCTTCCAGTGTTGGAGCCTTCACAACTTCTGGAGGCAAGTTGTTCCACTGGTTAATTGTTCTCACTGTCAGGAAATTTCTCCTGAGTTTTAGGTTGCTTCTCTCCTTGATATGGTCACACAAATATGGTCACCAATAATAAAAATAACAGAATGAAATGATTGACACAGAATTTAATTCTCCCACGATCAGTCAGTCGGCTGTGGCAAGTCAGACATGGCAAGTTGGCCTAGACTGCCCCCTCCCCCAGGAAACTTTTCTCAATGACTGGTTTGTAGAAGAAGTTACAGCAGGCTGAGTTCGCACAATCTGCTGAGCCATAAACAAGGTTGTACCAACCCCAGTGCTTCAGTTCTGACAACTCACGGTTGATTATGGGCATGCATAAATGCACTAAGGTGCCTACCATCCCTTCCTAATGTCCCTTTATTTGTACCCATTTCATGTAATCATAATCATGTTCTAATTATATCTGTTATCTAATAAATGCTTGACAAATAAATTAAAATAAAATAAATACAATTTTCATTCCCTGCACGATGCTAAGGATCAGGAAAGATCCCAAGCATCAAACCTATCCTGGTCACTGCTTAGTTATAGAAATGGAACCAGCAGAAACCACAGAGAAGGGCAAAGGGTATTTTCCAAGGTGAAGGGAGAGGAAGGGGGGGGGGAATAAGGATCATGAATGTATAATTATACCTCGAGTGAAATCTGAGATGCTGAGCCGTAATCTGAGCTGAAAAAGAAACATGTTGCAAGCTTTCTAACCTCATTAATTTTAAGACAAAGGGGTAACAACTCTTGTAATGATAAAAAAAAAATAATAATGGCAAGAGGGAATCTAATTAGTTCATGGGTTCTTTGAGTAAGCAGAGAGCTACAAAACCCATTTCTACAATGAAAAACCGGCTTAGCCAAATTGTCTCATTGCAAACAGAACTTTTATTTTGCTTAATTACAACAGGCTGCAGCATTGTTTTCCTAAGCATTTACCAGACAATCTTTTTGTAGAGCAATTTAAATGAGCTCTGTTGTTCGGGGAGGCCTGGGGAAGGGGTGCACACACAGGCAGAGCCCTCTATTAAAAATCAAATATTTTATTTTGTACTTGAAAATAAAGGATTGTTAATGTACGTTCAGCGTGGAAATCAGAAGCTTTTGAATTGTTTGTTCTTTTTTTTTTTAATTAAGAAAGGAGCAAAACCAATTTGAGTCTGGATCCAAAGATGGAACCTAGTTGTAAAAGGAAGGAGGAATTTAAAACAAAAACAAAAACAAAAAGCAACCCTGTACATCTGCTGACATTAGCAAATGTTGAATTGGCTGTGTCAGACCTAAGAAAGCTACAACTAATAACCAGATGCCAATGATTTTCCTTTTATTCAGCACGAGGGTGTGTAGAATGCTCATGAGGAATGAAATGTGAAATTTCTGCATATTTTTTTTTTCCTAATGGAGTCACTTTTTTTCCAGATTGAAAGAAATGTAGCAGAACCCATTGGTGCTGCTGTCAGCCAAAGTGAATGATAACCCGTTATTCTCTTCTCCCCCCACAACTTGACAAAACGGGAAAAGAGCAATAGCAATAGCATTGCAATAGCACTTAGATTTATATACCGCTTTGCAGTGCTTTACATCCCTTTCTAAGGGATTTATAGAGTCAGCCTCTTGCCCCCAACAATCTGGGTCCTCATTTTACTGACCTCAGAAGGATGGAAGGCTGAGTCAACCTTGAGCCGGTAATTATCGAGCTGCCAAACTGGTGGCAATTGGCAGTCAGCAGAATTAGACTGCAGTACTGCATTCTAACCACTATGCCACCATGAAGGAGAGAAACTTAGTTTAAGGAGAAATGGAAAAAAGATTTAGTCTTAAAGAGAGAGAGAGAGATGGAAACATGGATAAGAAGAGGGATGCTAAAATTATGGTTTATGATATTTTGGGGTGCCTGAACAAATTTAGGGAGGTTGTCCTTGCTTCCCTTATTCCCAAAGATGGACAGCCTTTGCCAAACTGCCAGTGGCACACTGGGCCATATGTGAATCTTTTCCTTTAGTGGTTTTTGGGTTTATTTATTTATTTGTATCCCACCTTTATTATTTTTATAAATAAGACAAAGCAGCAAATGTATCCAACATGCCATCTTCCTCCTATTTTCTCCACAACAACCTTGTGAGTTGGGTTGGACCGAGAGAAGTGACTTGCCCAAAGTCAACCAGTTGGCTTTCATGGTTAAGATGGGACTAGAATTCACCATCTCCTGGTGGTTGGCCCAAAGTCACCAGTTGACTTTCCTGCCTAAGATGGAACTAGAACTCACTGTCTCCTTGTGGTTGTCTCAGTCACCTGGAAATCACACATGTTATTATAGTGACTGACCTATGGCAGCACAATGTTTTGACAACCTCTAAAATGCAAAAAAAAAAAAAAGAAAAAAAGAAAAAGAAAAATGTAGTCCAGTTTCTACAAATTAAGGAGGTTGCATTGTTAAGCATGTCTAACGTCTAACTTATTTCATATTTTAGAGTACAAAATATGGGGGGAAAGGCTCCCCTCCAAAAAAAACCCATATAAAGATGCACCCTAAGATGTCTGATTATCCTAAAGGGCTTTTATTCTCAACAAAAGGGAAATTCAAAATATAAAGTAAAAGAAAAAAATGACTTTGAAGGCCTTATCAAAATCTAATTGAACTAGAAGTGATCTATTGACCATTCCAAGGAGGCAACAGTAGCCATCTGCAGCTTTCTATAGGAAGAGGAACTTCATGAAAATGAAAACAGATGGACATTTGCATGCAAAAGGCCCCTCACTCAGTCCTTGGCATATGCAAATAGACATAACATTAAACTCTGCACGACAAGCTTCAAAATAAGGAATATGTTGCGCAGCCTTAATAAAATTACACAACACGTATGGCAGAATGTAAACAATAGATTGTTAGAACAAACTGTAATTCTTTTAAAAATTACATTTAAACAACCTTTCTAAGCAAGTTCTTGCTAGAAGTCATAAATAGTATTTGGATTAAGTTAGTCATAACTACATTCCTTGGAAATTAATGGGATTCCATTCAGCGTGGTGACATTTCCCATGAGTAACTTAGTCTGAGTTATAGAAATTAAATACTATCAATTTTGAAATGTAGCATTAAAAAGACAGCAACGGAACGGTATATTAATAAAATCTCAAAGAATTGATATTAATAGTATATTAAATAACATTTATTTTTTATATTTATGGGACATTTCTCTCAAGATTAAAAAAAAAGAATGTGGCAGGGAAGGGAACTGGCTGCATTTACCCATATCTTAGTTACATTCAGTGAGATTGGGATTCTCCCCCAAAATAATGTTCATAAATATTCTATGGTCAAATGGGAAAAAATATGGGCAAAAAAAAAAAAAGTGTTGGAGGACTGGAGGGCAAAACATACAATGGATGGTTGCAGGAACTGGGTATGTCGAGTTTAATGAAGAAAAAATGATATATCAGCCTTCTGATATTTGAGGGGCTCCCATCGAGAACAGAAGGTCAATGTATTCTTCAAAGCATCTGAAGCAGTGTTGGGATTCATTTTTTTTTTACTACCAGTTCTGTGGGCATGGCTTGGTGGGTGTGGTGTGGCTTGGTGGGCATGGCAGGGGAAGGATACTGCAAAATCCCCATTCCCTCCCCACCCCACTAACCTGCTTTCCAGCTCTGTTCTCCTGTGAAGGGCAACAAAAGAAGACCCAGCCAATCAGTTGGGACTTGGGAGGCGGAGAAGAGATGGGGGCGGGGCCAGTCAGAGGTGGCATTTACTGGTTCTCTAAATTACTCAAAATTTCCACTACCAGTTCTCCAAAACTGGTCAAAACCTGCTGAATGCCACCTCTGATTTGAAGGCAGGACAAGAGGCAATTGGTAAAAGCTCATCAGGGAGAGACCCTACCTGGAACTAAGGAGAAATTTCCTGACAGAACAATAAACCAGTGGAACAACTTAGCACCAGAAGCTGTGAATGCTCCAACACTGGAGGATTTTAAGAAGAGACTGGACAACAATTTGTCTGGAATGGTATTAGGTCTTCTGCTCAAGGTCATTTAAAACGTTATTATTCTGTATTCTGTATACTATTTTGCTGATAATGCTCCAGGGAAGCTAAAGAGGTTTTTAAGGGTGGTTCCAGTGGTGAGATTCAGATTTTTTTCTACTGGTTCTATGGGTGCGGCTTGGTGGGCATGGCAGGGGAAGGATACTGTAAAATCTCCAGTCATAGGTGGTATTTGCTGGTTCTCCAAACTACTCAAAATTTCCGCTACCGGTTCTCCAGAACTGGTCAGAACCTGCTAAATGCCACCTCTGGTTAGTTCATATTTCTCATGGATGAAACCTTCTGACATTTAGTGAGCAGAAAAGACTACAGCTTCTCCCAGCCTGATAATTGCCAGCAAAGCAAGTTAACTAAACTCCTAATCATATGCTGGGCTCTAATCATTCCTTCCCTTCCTTACTGAGTTTTAATTTTCCTCTTCTTTAATAAGAGTGAGAGATTCCCACTTTCTCTTTTTGTATTTCTTTACAAAACTTCATTTCAAAACCTTCCCCCCCCTATCTATCTATCTATCTATCTATCTATCTATCTATCTATCTATCTATCTATCTATCTATCCTCCACTCCAAAGGTAAGGGAAAAACCACAAGAACCCTGCAATGCCTGCAGTGAAATGAACATATGCAAGGCTAATGTGATGATTTATATAGGAAATTTTCTTTGAATATTCCATTTCCCATATCTCCATCCTATTCCTATATTTCCTGGTTATGTCAATATTGAGCTTGTCTTGGCTGGCTAATTGGCAGGAACACTGCATATTATGGAGGACATGTTTACTGTGGCATTTTGTGGTAATACCACTGATCATGACAAGATGCTATTGACAGAGTTGACCTCCATGAATCAGCTGATATGGTGGACTATCTCTAACACATTTGAAAAGCAATCCCCTATTTCCTCTGAAGACCACACCAACAAGAAATTTCTACAGAACCAAAGGAATTTATAAAGCATTATCTTATTTGAAATTGTTTGATCTCAAAATTCCCCATTTTGAGTTTGAAACTCTTCAGGTCCCATTGGTATTCTTCTATTCAGGAAATATCCTAAACTCAAAATGTCCCCACTTTTAAATAACAATGTCCTTCCTGTCTTTCTTTTGAAACAGAAAATCTTGACGAAATAGTAAAACACTTCGAACAAAACATGAGCAATTATTGTAAGTTGGAAAAGACACATGTCAATCTAAAACTAATGGTTTCAAGATTGGAATGTCTTGGTTTAAAATATGTTGCATGCCTGCAGTGAGAAGGTTTTCTTCTCTTTTCATGACAAAGGGTATCTTGCTTTGATAGGTTATAAGCAAAGAAAGGAATGAACCATGCTTGTACCAACCTGACATTGCTGGAAGTTCAGGTATTTCTAAAACAGAAGTCACAATGGAAACATGAGTAAGGGAGAGAGGGAGTGGAGGAAAGCAAAGGATAAAGATGTAGTTCATATTTGCAGACAGTTCAATGAACAGATGGCTTCTGAGACAAATGGACCAGTTTATGAATGAAAAAGTATCCAACAATGACATTATGGATGCAATAGACATGACAAAATGAAACACACTGGAGTAGATGGTGGTCATCTAAAAATCGAGAGTAGCCACAGGACAATGCTACTTGTGTTAGCTTTGGAAACTTGATATTAGAAACTGTCTTTGGTGTTGAGATCTTACCTGGGACATTGAAATATGTGCTTTGAAAATGCATAATTTGATATAGAATATTGGCCTTGTTGTCTTAGGTACAAACTGCAAATCTACCTGAATTGATTTTAAAATCTCATTTTCAATTTATGCAATACACTGAACTGCCCATGTTGAAATAAAGAGGTAAAATAAGCCTTCCTTCCCCAGAAATAATTATAGGAAACATTAAACAAATAAACATATTGGGCAAATGCTTCTTAGTCTGCAATCCTAGTTAAGTACGTTTTTCATGTACAGTTACAGGGTTCATCCAGGCCCACATCCTATCCTGAATTATCACCAGATTAAGTGGGATTGTGACTATAGGAGCATTGTTGAAAAAACATTTAATCTTGGACTCAGTGGAATTTTTGCAGGACCAACTTCAATCCTCTTAAAGTTTGAGAAGGTCCTGCCTTGAGCTTCCTTTTAAGTAACTACTATCCTTCATATCTTATTGATGCATTTTTTGTCCAAGAATCTTTGTTTCTAGATAAATTAACTCTTGAAATACCAAATGATACCAAAGCAGAATCTGCAGTTTCCCAGTCAACTCTGAAAACCTAATTTTGATCCATCCTAGTAATCTCATCATATATTGTACATATTTTTCACACACCATGCAATGTGGATACTCATCAACTTTACTGCTTCTCTACAAGGTGTTTTAATAATAAGTGTCTCAGACAAGCTCCTGTCTTATCTGTCCCCTTTTGCTAAATTTTCTCTAGTCCACAATTTTGCTCTTCTTCCATCTTCTATTGAAGACTTTTAGGAGATCTTTATGTATTCTGTTGATCCGTATACCTACCATACAGAATTATACTGGCATTGGTGTTCCCCAGTTTGTTGATGGCCACACAGGTATAATTGCCATAGTCCTTCTCCGAGACATTAAAGAAGGTTAACGTAGACATTCGTCCTTTATTTTCAATTTTCAAGCCATCCAGCCCATTAGCTAACCTAGAAGGAAAACAAACCATGAGTTTAGATTAATAATACATCAGTAATAATCCAAGAAGTGGAATTCAATTACTTTCAAACTTCTAGGCTATAATCACTCCTCAATTTAAATCTTACTCTTGGTCCAATAAATTGGCATAGGAAGTATTTTTTTTAATAGCATCTCTTTGAGGTTAGTTGGATGGATCTTCAAGGTCCATTTTCAAGGTTAATTGGGGCCTTGAGGTTTATTCTCATCCGTTTCCTATTCCAATTTTGTAGCCAGTTCAACAATGCCTCCCCACTAACTTTGTGTTTTTCAGCAGCAGCCATTTATTTATTACTTTGTTTGTTTCAATTCCAAATCCTTGAAGAGTCATCAGCAGTAAGGTAGACTAGAACATGCTCTGTTGATCAAAGAGTATAAGGTAATTTCCTATGCTCATCATAAAGAAAATGTTATTAAAGACTGGAATTAACCCGAATGCATTTAAGATAAATTTAATACAATACAGCAATATTATTTAATATCATTGATGTGGATTTGTGCCTAGGATACATAAGGCTCCATTTTAAATACTGGGGAAAAAAAAGAAATGACAGGCTGAATTTAATGGCCTGCCTGAAATTTGTCTTAATGCAAACTTTAACTGCGTCCTTCACCTGTGTGAACATCACTCACAGATGTCCTCAGCTAGAATGGCTGTTGCTGAGAATTCTGGAAACTGAAGTCCAGATTAGAGAAAATATAACAGGTCAGAGGAAATGCACGTGATAGCTGTTGTGCACTGCTGACTTGGCTGATAACATTCCCTTAGCTCAAGAAAGCCATTTCTTCCCAAGAACATAAATCTGTCATTCTTAAACTTCTGTAATGGCTTAAAAGAGTGCTTAGGTACCTGGTTTCTTCTTTAAACCACTGAAATTCTGCTACTGGGACAGCTGAGGCCTCACAACGCAAGATCCCCTTCTGACCAACTGAAACACCAGTATTCTTAGGACTGGAGATGGATGGAGGATCTGGAGAGGAAAGGAAGGTTACTTCAAACTCTTTCAGATTATTTGCCAAGTTTGTCCCATGAATGAATCCCAATGGCAGACAGAATCAGTTGGAATCAAACTCAGGAATGTTGAGGGGATAGTGATCATGCAAATATAGAAATAGAAGTAATTTAGTCTTCCCCATCCTGAGTTTGTTCAAATGTATCAGTCTACAAGCTCCTGGAGGCCTAGCTGAATGAAAATGAGAAAAGTTCCCTCAAAAATAAAACTGGGCAATGTAGTTGGATTTACCACAAACAGCTTTCTGATCGCTTATGGACAAGGACTTTAACTGATTCCAAGACAAGACAGAAAGATAAGATATCTATCCTTAACTTGATGTACTCCAGATCTTCTCTAAATATAATCTACTACTTGATCAGGAGAACCTCAAAATGATGTACCAAAATGCTAGCATGCTGGCATTAATCTTATATAGGCCTTTCAATGAAGTCAGACTAGGAAACTTTCTTTTCTGTATTTTTTCCCAAAGAGGGAACAGGTTTAATGGCTCTTGAATCACCTCCAAAATGCCAAAACCCTTTCAAAATAATCAGTACTATTTTAATCTGAATAGTTCCACGTCCTTTGTGCTTCATGTTGCTAATGAAGCTTTTAAAAAGTGATTGTCCAGAAGGACAAAAGGCATGAAACATAATTAAACCTAAGTATGTGATGTTCTTATGTCAGCTTGGCAGAAATAGACTTCCTTGTGTTTCTCCTGAAAGGTGGAGATTTCTTAATCTGTTATGCGTGCATGGTTAAGCATCAGCAGAATTTCTCTCCCACTGTGTTTTAATTTTCAATTTCTCTTCAGAAGAAAGTAAAGAAGTTAAGAGAAGACAACAATCTCTTACCAAGTATTCTCCCAGCTGCTGCAGTATAGATGAGCTATTTTATTTTGGGGGGATAATAGAAAATGTCAAGCTATTAATTTATAAGAATTATATAGCTAGATGGCACACCTATAGCTTAGATCCTGGAAGTGTTATTCTAATAGGATTTATGAATTTGGTGGAAAAGAATGTTATTTTGCTAAATGTTCTAATGTAGCTAAAAGGCAGCACATGTTTCTGCATGCATAGCATCTTTGTTTTCATCCCCGATACCTGAAAAAAATGATATGAATTGATGAGGAATGGAGAAGGAAGTCAGAGAAAGGGTACAGAGAATCATCTGACTTGCTATGAAAAAAGTCCCCATTTTAGAGTGAGATGCATATTTTAAAAAAAGGCTGATCAAAATGCAATTAAATAAGATCAGAGATAATGGTAATCCAGCCTTCAAGTCAAGAAAGATCCAGAACTGTCTTGGAAAATATTAATATCAGTGGTCAAGCAAGCTTACATACTAATCAACAGCTTTCAAATGATTACACTGCTTTGATTTGCTTTGAAACATGTCCTCTCCAAACTTGAAAACTTTAAGACTTGTGGACTTCAACTTCCAGAATTCCTCAGCCAAACTTGTTGACTAGGGAATTCTGGGAACTGGAGTCCACAAGTCTTACAGTTGCCAAGGTTGGAAATTCCTGATCTAATGAATGAATGGAAGGCTGGTTTAAATATGCTTGGGACACTCCTAGTGAAACTCCGAGTTAACTACCAAATTAATCATATCTAATGTAAGTCACAAATAATTTATGTGTTATTATTAGTACTATTATTTCTTTTTGTTTTAGCATTGTGTAGCAGCTGGAAAGAAATTTACTAGGTCCACATATATTCCACTTAGTTGTAAACCATTATTTACAGTCCATAATACAGTCCATAATTGGTTTTCAGGGTCCTAAGCCATGTTCGAAGTTTAGCACGTCATATGAACTCAACCAGTCTCTAGTTTTCTCTCAGAAAATCATCTTGTTTATTGTGGGCTTGTTGATGTGAACCCAACTGCCTCTGTTTCAGGAATAAAACTTAAGCCCACCCTTCCATGTTAGCTTGGAATTCAGGAGTGGAAGGCTAATATAGGATCCAGACAATAAGAGTGGAAAAATCACAGTTTACCAATGTCAGCCTAACGCCATGCTTGAGATTTGGGATAAGTCTCACTGAAAACACAATGGGAACAGGGGGTCTTGCAGTCTGAGATTTTCCACAGCAGCTTTAGGCAAGTTCTGAAATCTTCCCATGGTGCAGTGGTTAGAGTTCAGTACTGCAAGCTACTTCTGCTGACTGCCAGCTGCCTGCAATTTGGCAGTTCACATCTCACCAGGCTCAAGGTTGCCTCAGCCTTCCATCCTTCCGAGGTGCATAAAACGAGGACCCAGATTGTTTGAGGACAATATGTTGACTCTGTAAACCATTCAGAGAAGGTTATAACGCACTGTGAAGTAGTATATAAGTCTAACTGCTATTGGTATAATTTGAGTAGCATTTCTTACACCAGTATTTCTCAGCCATCGTGGCTTGAAGACGTGCGGACTTTGAAGTCCACATAACTTCACGTGACCAAAGTTGACAAATGGCCTTACCCAATCATTGTAAAAAACGTAAAGATACACATGCATCATGCTTGAAAATGCTCTTTAGAAAATCCATGACTCTGTGGAAAATGACTACCCATGGAGGTTCACTTACAGTTGACAGTCACTTTCACCCTCCGAATATCGGGTGCTGCCACATCATTGACCGCGGTGCATTCATATTCGCCAGATTGTTCTCTTGTGATGCCTGTAATTTCCAAGTACTCATCATCGCTTATAAATCCCTGACCTAGAACAGAAAAGGGAAAGAAATACAGAATATTAAAAAAAAGACCACAAAGAAAGAGGTTGAGACTTTGGAAAAAGTTCAGAGAAGAGCAATTAAGATGATCAAAGGCCTGGAGATTAAAACTTCTAAAGAATGGCTGCAGGATCTGGGTCTGGCTAGTCTAGAGGAAAGAAGAATTAGGGGTGACAGGGTACCAGTGTTCCAGTATTTGAGGGGCTGTGTCATGCCCCTGATGGAGACTGACTGAGGGGGGGGGAGGAACAGCTGACAGGGAGTGGAGGTGTGGCTCCAGAGGTTGTGGAGGAGGCTGGGGAAGGGCAGAGGCCAGCTGGGCAGTCAGAGGAGGACCCAGGCACATCCCCTCTTCATCCTAGGGCATGCAGGGAGGAGAGGATAAGGGAGAGACATGGTCTACTGTAGAGGAGAGGGCCTTGATCCTCTTCATGGGTTACAGCTATGACAACTGGATAAGAGGACAGACATGCATATGGGTGAGTGCTGGAAACAAAGCATGAAATATTTTTACTTTATTGTTCCTCTCTGAGTTTGGCATCCTTCCTAGTGTGTGTTCTGATATTTGTGGACATCTTTAAGACCTCATCTTGCCTGGTTTGTGTTGTTTTTTACTCTTTATAATTTAAATGGCATTTCCTCCTTGTAACTGCTTGTGTAGGAGGTGTTTTTGTTTTTTTTTGTCTCCAGTCAAGGATATTTGGAGCTTGGAAGTGAAGTGAAGGAATAAAAGGGGCTTCACCTGTTTTTTGTGACTATGGTTATTTTGTATCCCACCCTGGGTCATCACAAGCTGCCACAAAGGAAAGGGGATCAAATTATTCTCCAAAGTACCTGAGGTCAGGACAAGAAACAATAGATGGAAACTAATCAAGGAGCGAAGCAACCTGGAATGAAGAGAAACTTCCTAACAGTGAGGATAATTAACCAGTGGAACAGAAGTTGCCTTCAGAAATTGTGGTTGCTTCATCACTGGAGGCTTTTAAGAAGAGTCTGGACAGTCACTTCTCTGGGATGGTATAAGTTCTCCTGCTTGAGCACAGGGTTGGACTCTATTCTATCCTAAAGTTCTAATATTTGGAAAATGATGTCTTTGACTCTGGGTCTCTTCCATTTTTGCAGTCTGAACGGTGTGATTTAAAACTCTCCAGCCTCAACTTTTTTTGCTTTTACACTAGAGGTGGTATTCAGCCGATTCTGACCAGCTCTGGAGAACCTGTAGCGGAAATTTTGAGTAGTTTGGAGAACTGGTAAATACCACCTCTGACTGGACAGTTTACAATATCCTTCCCCTGCTACTCCCATCAGGCCACGGCCACAGAACCGGTAGTAAAAAAAATTGAATTCTTCCACTGTTTTACATGTTAGTATATAACTAGCCATTTTTATGACAACAAATCTATGTAATTGACAGAACCAAAGTCAAAGTTTCATTTCATCACAAGCACAATATTCCGAAGTGATATCCAAATGAAAAATATGCTTAAATATATTCTCCTCTTTGAATAAAATGATTGATTTAACCATTTCTGCTTTCTCTTCTTTGCCGTGGAAATAGTACATATTTCTATTTGCACCTAACAATCTTTGTAAACTATCACCATTTATATTAACAAGATTCACTGTATTCTTTCAAATTCTTTGAACTTACAGGGAAAAAAATACTCTTTTTATATTGTGATAAAGAGAGTTGGAAGTCAACATTTTGTTTCATCTTTTCCCTTGTACTTTACATTCCCCCCCCCTCTCTTTTTCCTTCCCCTAATTTCCCATTTCTACTTTTCTTTCTTTTTCATATATAGCTAAAACAACAATAAAAAGAGCCTATCTTAACAGAATTGTGTGTTTTAGGTAGGGCCAACTACCTAAATGGCATTTCACCCGTGCGGTTCATGGGTATGATAAATTATTCAGCAGATTCTCTGGAATCGGGAGGGTTTGCTTATTTTTTCCCCTCTTCTTGACAATTTCCCCATTATTTTACATTCTCTGCTGTTAGGATGGTCATGATTTGGAAGAGAAATACGCAAACTTTGAACGTATTTGCAAAAAGAAGTCATAAAATATTTTTGCTTTTATGGGGGAAAAAAACTCAGATATTTTCCAGGGAAGCAAAAGGTGTCTTTTGAGAAAGCTTGGTTCAAGTTTACCAAGTGCAGGATATTTAAGATTTATGGATGATTTAACAGATAATATTGGAAATGGATTGGGGCTTCCAACCAAATTTTAAGTTGCTGTTTTTAGTTAGTCAAATATTCTACATGATTACTTTTTGGTTTTGCTTTAAAGAAATATGCATGTATGCAAAAGATTATTTAATGTGTTTGGATATTGAAAAATTCAACAAAAATAACTCCTTGTTAGAAAGAAAAGATTCATTTTTTTTCTTGCTATAACACAACACTGGGATTAAAATGTCTTTTTAAAAATTAAACATCTTTATGTTGCAGCCAAAGGAAACTGCCCTTGCTGATTAACAACCAAATGACCCAAAGAACAGCAACCTTCATTGTGATTATTCTACTGGTTGTGATGGTTACAACTCACATCTCAAGGTGTTATTTCTGAAAATGAAACAGGTTGGACCTACCAAACACTCAATGATTTTTTTTCCTCTTCTACTGCAAGGAATCAACAAAACTAGTGTTACTTATGCCTGATAGCTAAACACCTAAGAAACTAGAATATTCAGATTCACAAGCTTAATAAACTGAGCCTGCAAATCTATGTTCTCTGATTTAGTCCTAGGGCAACAGAAGGGATTAAATTGTTCCTGTAAGATTGGAGACAATCCTGGGCAAAATACATTGTCACAAATATCTTTTTCCTGTCCCTTAGAGACCCTCCGAGGTTGTAGTTGTTGGACACATCACCTAAAAAAGTGTACTTTTGCAATAGATAAGCCTTACCCAGAAATAAACCCACCAAGAGCTAAACAATGAATATCAAAAGTTTTTATCATTTGCTTTCTTTTCTTGGCTGTCCTTTGAACAACTCCTTGCAACCTGACCTGAAATTTTAACAGATTCTCCCGCTGTACCAACACTGGTTAACCAGTCAATTTGCAGCTCTCAGCTCCCAGGAAAATGCAGGAACACAGGTGTAAAACCTTGCCCATTCTTCTCCAAAAAGGCTGACGTATGAAAAAGGGGAGTAGTAACCCCTGCTGCTCCAAACAGAACACAGCGATTGGAGAAGCAGTTTTTATAACTATGCTTGACACCATTTCCTGCTGGTTCAGATCCGTCATCCCACAGAGCTTTTGCCAGTAACAAAAGGATGCCAGACTGTAGCTCATACAAGTATTGCTCAGGTGCTACCAGTCTGAGGTTTCTTTCATTCCGTTTGGTTTGAAAAAAACAACAACAAAACTCTGCTTCCCTGATACAGCTTATATAGAGCTTGAAGTATGGTACAAATCAGGAGAAACCTGGCTGAAAACCAGTAACTCTGAGAGGGACTTTGGAGTCCTTGTGGACGAACACTTAAACATGAGCCAGCAGTATGCATTGGCAGCCAAAAAAAGCTAACATAACCCTTGGTTGTATAAACAGAGGTATAGAATCAAAATTAGCATCACTTCATCAAGCCTTGGTAATACTGCACCCAGTTTTGGTTACCAGATTACAAAAAAGATGTTGACTTTGCAAAAAGTGCAGAGAAGAGCAACTAAGATGATCAAAGTCCTGGAGACTAAAATATATGAAGAACAGTTTCAGGATTTGGGTTTGGCTAATCTAAAGAAAAGAAGAATTAGGGGTGACATGATGGCAGTATTCCAGTATTTAAGGGGCTGCCCCAAAGAAGAGGGGTCAACTTATTCTCCAAGACACAAAGAGCAAGGTAAGAAACAATGGATGGAAACTAATCAAGGAAAGAAGAAGTGTAAAATTAAGGAGAAACTTCCTAACAGTGAGGATAATTAACCAGTGGAATGGCTTGTCTTCAGAAATCATGGACGCTGCATCACTGGAGCTTTTAAAAAAGAAACTAGACAGTCACTTGTCTGAAATGGCATAGCATCTCCTGCTGGAGCAGGGGGTTGGACTAGAAGACCTCCAAGGTCCCTTCTAGCTCTATTCTGATTCTGAAAGTTTAACTTAAAGTTAACCTAATCCTACATAGCTTTTTCTCTGGTAATATCACACTATTAACTAGAGCATACAAAACATTTGCTAGATCAATACTTGAATACAGCACATCAGCCTGGAACCTGAATTACGTATCTGAATTACGTACAGTGGAGAAAGTCCAGAAATATTTCACAAGAAGAGTTCTCCACTCCTCTACTCTTTGCAGAATACCTGATTCCACCAGACTTGAAATCTAGACCTAGAAAACCTAGAACTATGTTGCCTTCGGTCCGATCTAAGTATAGTGTATAAAATCATACAGTGCAATGTCCTACCTGTCAATGAATACTTCAGCTTTAACCATAACAATACAGGAGCACAAAGTAGACACAAACTCAAGGTAAACTGCACCAAACTTGATTGCAGGAAATATGACTTCAGCAACAGAGTGGTCAATGTCTGGAATNCCAAACCCCAAAAGCTTTAACCTTAGACTGTCTACTATTGACCTCACCCCTTTCCTAAGAGGTCTGTAGGGGGCATGCACAAGCGCACCAACGTGCCTACCATCCCTGTCCTATTGTTTTTTTATTTTTCTTATATGTATCCATTTCATGTATTCATAACTATGTTATACCTGTTATCTTACAATCGCTTGACAAAATAAATAAATAAGTAAATAAGATATGGATAGTCCTTGACTTACAACCATTTGTTAAGTGATTGTTCAACGTAACAATGACACAGTAAAAAGTGATTTATAACCAACTTTCATGTTTAGGACTGTTGAAGCATCCCCATGATCATGTGATCAAAATTCAAATGCTTAGCACTGGCTCATATTTATGATGGTTGCAATGTCCTGGAGCCATGTGATCACCTTTTGCAACCTTCTGACAAGCAAAGTCAATGAGGTTGCCAGATTCACTTACCAATCGTGTTACTAACTTAACGGCTGCAGTGAACTGTGGCAAGAAAGATCGAAAAATGGGGCAAAAGTCACTTAACTATTGTTTCACTTAGCAATGAAAATTTTGGACAAAATTATGGTTGTAAGTCAAGGACTACCTCTAGTATTGACTACGTGGACTATTTTTAAGTTGTTACCTTTTATTTTGATTTAAGATGACAAATTATTCCAGCCATTTAAAATAATCTTAGCTGTATTGAACAATTTTTATATGGCAGACAGAAATAACAAAGTTACTTCTGTGGCAAAATTTTACTCGTTAGAGAAAGAAGAATATTGTGGAAGGTACACCATCATTGTATTTTTTGCACTATAAAACGCTCCAGAACATAAGACGCACCTAGCTTTTGGGGAGAAAAAAAAAATCTGCCTCTGCCTCCCAGCAGAGAATACTCCATCCAGTATTCCTCTGTGTAGCGTCCTTGAAGCAAATAGCAAATGGCAAACAGCCTGGTCAACTTCAGCACTTTATCACAGCCTGATTTAGCACAAGCAACTGATTGGTGGTTGGATCAGCCTCCTGGAATACAGCCGATCAGCTATTCCAGGTGGCGAAAAATCACCACCAATCACTGCCGCTGCTTATCACCACTTCTGTGTGCCCCATTTTTGGCCTCTGCATGTCCCATTTTTGGCCCATTTCAGGTGGTGGGCATTGACACTGCCTATCGCCGCCGATCCCCACTTCCTGGTACGGGCTGAAAACGATACATGGAGTCTGAAAATAGGGTGCACAGAGGCTGAAAATGAAACATGCAGAGGCCGAAAATGGCTGAAGTGTGGGGGCTGTCAGGTGGACATGGCTTCTGCAGTATTCGCTCCATAAGACGCAGAGACATTTCCAGCCACTTTTGGGAGACAAAAAAGGGTGTATTATTGAGCAAAAAATACAATATTTGCAAAGGTGATCATGTAAGTGTTTGTTGAATAATTTATTGAATACCTAGGAAAATCCTAAAAAAGAATATCAAACTGTTTGTTCGAAAGAATCTAGAAGTGTATATGGGATACAGGTCATGCCAGACTAATTTTACTGAGATTTTCTTAACAAAATGATTAGTAGTAGTTGGTAGTTAGTTGAGTAAGGGAATGCTGTAGGTAATACTGTAGTGTTCTGTCTCACCTTTTCTCTTTCCAAAAGATGAAAGAGTACAAACTCACTCAAACACAGGCAGGCAAGCTGGCTCGGACTTCACAGAGTTAATTCTTTGGAACTGATAATATT
>BHFT01043190.1:0-10033 GCA_004320025.1 Laticauda laticaudata
AAAATACTTAAATAATTTTATCCATCTTGATCAAAATGGATTTCTGCCAAAGAGACAAATTAAAGACAATATGAGAGCAATTTTGGACACTTTGGAATACTACGAGGCACATCCTCGTAGTTCACATTCACATTGATTTACAATAGTCTCTAAGTGGTTTACAGAGTCCGCATATTGCCCCCAACAATCTGGGTCCTCATTTTACTGACCTTGCAAGGATGGAAGGCTGAGTCAACCTTGAGAAGGTGAGGATCAAACTGCTGAACTGCTGGCACTCAGCAGAATTAGACTGCAACACTGCATTCTAAACAGTGGTGGGATTCAAATAATTTAACAACCGGTTCTCTGCTCTAATGATTTCTTCCAACAAGCAGTTCACTGCTCAGAAAGTTAACAACTGATTCTCCCAAAGTGGTGCAAACTGGCTGAATCCCACTAGTTATTCTAACCACTGTGCCACTATGGGTCTTGATGTTAGTAACCTTAGAGAATTCTTCTGGATGGTTTGGGAGGCAAGAAACATGTGAAGGAATATTATTTATAACATTCTTTTCATCAAAATGCATAAATGTATGTCACCAACAAACAAGCATTTGACAAGTAAATAAGATTCTTTTTTTTTGTTTTTTTTTTTTTTTNTTTTTTTTTTTTGTTTTGCACAGCAGGGACCTGAATATTATTATATTAAAACTTAAAATTGGGGCATTGTTCTTAGAAAGAGCTAGTGAAAAATCCCAAATACATAGAATTATGAGAGAACTGGCTAAAGTCCAGGACAATATGAATATTACTATTACAGGTCAAGATCCAAGGGGAAAGTATTGTAGAAGAATATTTGTCAATACCCATAAAACACTACATCTATTGCCTTTGTAATTAGAATAGCCAACATAGTGTGCTATTTTCCAGAATCTCCAAATTCCTGAAAGTTTATAGAGTGCCACTGAGTAACTTTGAATACCAAAGAAGAGAAAATTATTGGAATAAAAAAAACTAAGAATTTGGCTTATCTGTGTTGAGATGATGTGCATTCATCCATATTTAGATGTCACATCATAGATGGTCTTCCATTTATTTAGCTGTGACATGGCCAAACAGTATGCATAAGAGTCCAGCCTTTCATTATAAATAATCTCCACCAAAGTCTTCAGCCTGTTTGCTTTCCCAAACTTCAGTAAATTGCAAGAGAAGATATTACGAATAAATTCCTGCCATTGAATTTTTTCAATAGAGATGTTATTGTCATATGTGGAATAACAGTTCTGCCCTTCAGAACTTGCTGAAAACCTGTTTGGTTGAAGCTTTTTGGAGTAATTGTGTACCCTGTTGCTCCCTGTGAAATTGGACAGAAAATTTTGAAAGGCCATTTGTGTTCTGTCCCAGGGGAAAAATGTATTCTGCAATGAAAACTTTACTTCATATATCTACACATCTGTTTTGAAACTACTGAAGTTCAGTGTTTGAACTTTCAAATTGGGATAATGGATAAATTTATAATGCACTACATTTTCTTATGAAGATGATGGAATTTGACCATATTGATATATTTGACCATTGTATCAGTTTAAGGCTGACTGGAAATCCCCTCAAGACTTTGTGTGAAACAACAGAAAATGAGGTTATGATATATCATTTTAATAATTAGAAAAAATATAGATTATAGTAAAAATGAAAGCCATGCTGTACCACCAAAGTATCAAATACCACCAAAGAATGAGATAGAGGAGAAGGCGGAGCTTCGTCTCGGTGCTACAGCTGCAATCTCGGGGCTCTGAGATCGCAGCTGATATTTTCGCCCCTGGTCGTCCTAACGGACGCTTAAACCGTCCCGTAGAGAGGGGATTGTGAAAGGGCAACAGTCCCAGGATCCCAGAGCATAGCCGGCAAATCATCTGGTTTGATCGGGAGAAGCCCTTTTGTGTGGTGGGCAAAGGCAGCCTCCAAAGCTGCTGAAGCCGGACAGTCCGAAAAGAGAAGTGGCTGTGAGCGAATGTGTATCGGCTGGGTTGAGAAACCTCTTTTGTAAATGTAAATTGGCTGAGATTCTGAAAAGGTATCCTGAACAAAGAAGAAACTGGTGACTTTATTTTTTTGTTTGACTGGATAATTGTTTAAGCGGCGTTTTTTAAAGTGATGTCACAATTGAGGCTGGATTCGTTTCCTTACTACTTCTTTTTCTGAGGACTCTTAATGTGATTTTGGTAGGTAACTCAGGTTTGAATTTTTTCTTATATATATTTTCATGGCTTCTTTTTGATTCTTTTAATTTTCATTAGGATAGAGACCCTCTTTGATTTTTCTTTCTTCCTTTTTCTCGTCGAGTTTTGCTGTACAATTACCTTCTTCTTTCTTGGCTGGGTGGGGGGGGAAATATTTAAGCAGATTTTGCAACACTGCCAACTAGAGGCTTGAAAGTACTTTAAGTTTGGAATTGGGGAGAACTGGTATAACTACTCCTTCTCAAGGACATTTTAATGTATAAGATGGAGGGAGAGCACAGTGCAAAAAAATATTATTACAGGTGTTTCCTGACTCTTATCATATATTCATTCAACCACGTTGAGGCTTGGCTTTGAAGCTGCTGGGAGAAGAGAGTCTATAATAAGAGCCTTTGGATAAATAAATAAAAGTGCAGTTGTGCAGTCCATATAATACTTGTTGAAAATCCTCTACTCGCCAGCCTTTTTTGGTATATTTTAACTCTAGTAAATATTTTATTTTTTGCTTTTTATTTTATCCTTTTTCTTCTTTGGGTTTTGGCCTCTTTACTATGGATTTTTCTAATTTTGGATTCATAATGGGCTATGTCTATCAGATGGATTGTAGACGGTCAAAAAGAATTTGAAGTTTTTTTGAAGCCATTAAAAATGAAGGAAATAAAAGTGAAAAAAAGAAGAACGGTGTTAACAGATGAAAATAGACTGTGTTGTTTATTGGATTGTTTCGTGACTTTGAGATTCTTTTGGAAAATTCTTATTTGAATGACTAAAATCATTTGGGTCGTTTAATTTTTTGTTTTTTTTACAATGGCATTGCATATGGATGAACTGAAAATGGAATTTATAAAATATGAACAAGAAGAAAACAAGAGGGAAGGTGATTCTTTTGGCTCTATTTTTTCGTTTCTTAGAAATGGCAATTTCTACTATGAAGAAACTACAAGAACAAGAAGATTGGGGATGAAGAAGAAACCCATCCCTAATGAAAAGCAACTTTATTTGGGAAGAAAGGGGAAAAGGCAGAGACAAGAGAATGCGAGACATTAAGACTAAAAAAAACAACCCAAAAAGGGAAAATAAGGTGGAAAAGTGGACACCAACATCAGGAAAGCAACACGAAAAGAAAAATCACAAGAGGGTGGAGATTAAGAGACAAGGGGGTAAAAAGGGTAGAGTGGAGAACAAGGGAGGAAAGAGGAAGACCACAAAAAAAGGGGAAAACAAGGTGAAAAGCTGGTCACAACAATCAGAAAGCAACAGACAAAGAAAAATACACAAGAGGGATGGGAGAGTTAGAGACAAAGGGGTTAAAAAAGGGTAGAGTTGGAGAAGCAAGGGAGGAAAAGGAAGAAGAGAAGCTACAAAGGTTTGAAACAAGATGTAAAAGAACAGAATTTATTTAGAAGATAAATGTGGTAAACATACAATTGAAAAAAGGATGATCTGCAAAGGTACATAAGGATGTGTTCGTTGTATTATTGTATTTGAAATTAATGTTTATATAAATTGGAATAATATATGATTATTAAAATGGGACAAATATTTACATGTAACTTTTAGCGACAATTTTTTTTTTAAATATAAAATAAATGAAATCAAATATGAGAGAATTGAATTAAAGAAAAATGGGAACAATTGTCACTTGTACATAATATTTTTAAAACATAACGTGAAATAGGGGGAGTAACTAAGCAAAAATTCTATAATTGTTCCCATAGACAGCCATGATATTTATTTAGAAAGGATTGGTGTAAAATGTTTAAGACTTATAATGAATACTAATTTTAATGATATAATTTTAATTGTCTATGGATTGGTTGTTTTAATTATATTATATATTTTAAAAAAAAAAAATTTTTTTTTCCTTGTTTTAAAAATATTGAGTCTAATCTTAGAAATGTACTACGCAGAATCTGCAATGAAATTATGTGTATATGGTTAAGCTTTAAAAACTAGGGAAGGATAAGTATGATAAGGCATTACATTACTCCCAATCGAGTCATTTACAGTAAGAAATTTTTTGTTAATGAGAAAGATAATAGACAGCTGAAAATAGGACAGAACAAAGGATATAGTTATAATGATTTAAATTGAGATGAAATAAATATAAGCAGAAATTAAGAGATGGTGAAAAGAGGGGAGAACTTATAGAAAATGTAAAATAGTGAATGAAGAAATGGAATCTTATATAAAAGGTAAGACACGAACATTGAATTTTATGTCTGCTACAAAAAGATATGTAACTCCCGGGATCAAAACTGCCGTCCAAAAAGATATTTTATGTTTTTTATTGTTTTTGTGGTTTTTGTTTGTATAATGTTTGTTTGCTTAAAAATTAATAAAAATTCTTTATAAAAAAAAAAAAAGAATGAGATAGACTCTGGAAAGCCAGATTAATGTGAAGAACAAGATCCATGTCATAAACACATATGTCCTTCCTGTCATCAGATAACTTGCCAGCATAGTAGCTGGCCAAAGGAGGACACAGAAGCCGCCAATGAGAAGACCTGGATGCACTTCACAATGTAAGGAGGTTTCCACCACAAGTCCAACACTCAGAGATGGACTTGAAAAGAGGGAGTCAGGGTCTAGGAAACATCAAGACCATTGTCCTTGACAAAACCTAGGGTATCCAGAAATACATCAGTAATATGGCAGCCAAAGATGAGTTACTGAGAGAATACCTGAGGCAGTAGAAGACATTGGAAGAAGATCAAGCAGAAGAAGTGCCACTGCATACAGGGCCCTATACGGGATGTGCCAACAATAGATTGCTGAGGTGGCAGACAATAGGAAATCCTATCAGTGGCTGGAAAGGGCTGGATTAAAAGACAGTACTGTGGCACTGATCATAGCAGCACATGAACCTGCATTAAATACCAGATCCATAGAAGCAGCGGTCTACAATATAAAACAGGACTTGAAGTTTATAGAGGGGCCTTAGAGATAGTCCAACATACAGCAGCAATGCATAAGATGCAGGCAGGAACAGCACATACTGAATGGTCCAACCAAATAGTTGGCATTGTGCATAAGAGTATATGCAGTGTATGGGCTAAGTTAGTCCTCCCAAGTTCAGATGGGAGATTCCACAGAAGGTCATGAAGAACAAGAGAGCTAAAATAAGTGTGACTTCCAGATCCACATGGAGAGGCAGGTACCAGTCAATCAACCAAATATTGTGGTAATAAACAAGGACCAGAAGACAGCAGTGGTGATAGATGTAGTGATGCCAAATGACAGCAAACTCAAAAACTGGGAAGCTGGAGAAGTACCAGGGCTTGAAGGAGGAACTAGAGAGGATGTGAAAAAGAAAGACCAAAAAGTCATCCTAGTAGTTGTGGGAGCACTCGGGCTTTTAACTCCTAAGCTGGAAGAGTGACTCCAGTATATCCTGACCAGAAGAATGAAGTGCTAGGAACAGCTAAGATACTGTGCAGAACCTTTAGTTGTAGTTTACTGTTGTATTTATTTGCTTCACTCTGTTCCTGCTCTTTCAGATTTTCACTGGCTATTGACCAAATAAATATGATTGATTGATTGATTGATTGATTGATATACAAACCTCAAAATCCCTGGCCTCTGATACATGATCATGAATTGAGAAGGAGCCTAGAACTGTCTGTACTAAATCATTTATTTTGGTTCCATAAAGAAGTATTTCCTATTAAATGACTCTTGTAACTGATGCATTAGTAGTTGAATCTGGGGCCTTCTACATATGAAGTATATGTTATACTCTGATTTATTTATTCAATTTATATAGCTGCCCATTTCCCTTTTACATTATTCTCAGCAGCTTTACAGTCTCCTGGTATTTTCTACACATTTATTATTTTAGTAATTTGATCAACCATTCCATGAAATAAATATAGAGAATATTGATGAAGCTGTGAATATTTATTTTACCTCTGAGTCTTTATTCAAAGCAATAAAGATAGGCTTTGTTTATTCTTAAGTGACTGAAAATGGAATTGGCTGCATATTGTTCTCTCTTAGAATACTTCTAGAATCACATTGTATCCATACAGGAAATATCCCAATTGGGCAGTGTCTAAGAATGTTGCTGATTGCTCCATTCTAAGCTTCCTTTATTCTTCATTCTTCCTTCCCAGTCATTTAAACCAGAGCAGAGATATTTTAAATGTTTGGGAACAATTGCAAAATCTTTTTCTATAATTCCAAAGGA
Source organism: Laticauda laticaudata (assembly GCA_004320025.1). Lineage (NCBI taxonomy): Eukaryota > Metazoa > Chordata > Lepidosauria > Squamata > Elapidae > Laticauda > Laticauda laticaudata. Next base: position 6,409 of record BHFT01043190.1, read on the forward strand.
GTGGATATTTAACTTGTGATGTAACTGATTTTACTACAGAACTGAATGAACAGAATGCCATGTGCTCTTGCATATTTGGCATTATGACCAACTGAAGTTCAGAGATTTGACAGTCATTTGCTCCACACCTTGGCTTTTATTGAGGATTGGACTATGTGTAGGATTGGACTTTTGTGTGTGTGTGTGTGTGTGTGTGTGTGTGTGAAAGAGAGAGGAGGGAAGAATGTCCTAGCTGTTCTCTTAATTTCTTAGGATCCATTGTATCTTTTGTTTATTTGACACAATATTTGTCCAGAGATAGACAGATAATGATATTTGCCAGTCAGTAACCTTATTTGCACTTTCAATTCAGTCTCTTGTCTTAATGAGAAAGATTTATTTGCTCAAGTATACATTCTGTAAACAATATTTTAAAATGTTGGTTGCTATGGAAACTGCATTCTGCAGTTGTTTTTAAATGCTCATCTCTCTTTTATTTCTCAAGAGTGGCTCATGTGAATGTGTTCAATGAATTTATCACTCAAAACATGTTTGTTTTCTGATATTTCCCTGCCATATTATTTCATATGGTTGATACGACAACAGGATTGTTTCACCTGATAATACTTCTCTAGAAAGATAGTAGCCACATTTCTAAAAGAATGAAGTGAAGAAAATGCTCATCTATTAGGTTTCTTTAAAGCTGTCTGCCATCTTGCAAAAAGCTTGGTTGCTTTGCTGACCTTGAATATAGCATATCTCAATAGCATCTCTAGATACACTTAGACTGTGTTCTCCCTTCCCCCCTCCCCTCCAAATGTTATTTTAAAGTCACTTTAACAGGTACATAGCTGGCGTATAAATTTAATAAATAAATACATAAATAAATTTTGTACAGAAAGCAGAACATACAGCATTTTCAGATATATCTTTTAGGGCAATTAAAAGATTTGACTGTCAGGCAGACTTCCTCAAGATAAGAGACAATTATAATCTCACCTCTAACTTCCACATTCAAAACCAGCTTGAACTCTAGGATATAGGTTCAGCATATTCCTGGAATGTCATGTGGAAAAATCTGTCCTGAAGTAGCTGAAGTAGTTTTCATTGAAATGGAACTATTCTGCTTCCAACAAAACATTAGCAGGATTTTTTATAATTTTTATATTTTTGCATGAGTTGTAGCTTTGAATTTTGTATATTATCATTTCACTGATTATTTCTGATCTGTTCTGAAGACATAAAAATCAAACTTCCTTTATGAGACTGGTCTTGCATTTCCCAATTAATATTATGGGTATGGTAAATAATGAGTTGTGTCATAGAATAGCCATCCATATATTAGCAGGATTAATTAATGACTATTTACAATTTCATTTATTTAAATGCATCTATTTTAAGAATAGCAGAATAACAGAGTTGGAATGGACCTTGAAGGTCTTCTAGAGGTCCAATTTTTTTTTGTAAAAACTTCCAGTGATAGAGCACACACAACTTCTGGAAGCAAGTTGTTCAACTGATTAAATTGTTCTGACTGTATCTCTGATGTGGTTTGTATCATGTGCCCTACTTCCAGAAGAAAAAAGGAAGATTCTGTCAATTTGGGTAAGAATGCTTAAAGAATTTTATTCTCCAACATAAACATGTGGTTTTATGCAAGATAAAAGTTTTATATATTGAGATTCAATATTTTTTCAGAAAGCAATATATAGTGTTGTTTTCTTCAGATCATATAAATCTTTCCAGAAAACATGCCAATGTCAGAAAAGCTAACAAATATAATGCATTGTATGACTTCCCCTCAAGAGTAGCAACAAATTGAACAATGTTTTCAATTCATTTATTTATTAACTTTGCTGCAAACCTTCTGCCATTATTTAATCAGTAATAAAACATGTTGGAGACAAATATAGTGGTGTTCCAAAAAATTGAAAGGTGCCTACCTGAGTTGCTTGATAGATTACCCACCAATTCTACAAAACACTACCATCAGTAAATAATGAAAAGAGTCCAGCAATATTATAATGTCTTGCATATGACTCTATTTCAGCATTTCTAAGCACTGAGACTGATAGACTTCTATCAACCAATGAAATAACCCTTCCTAAGTCAGGTGACAAGAAAAGCAGAAATTGTCTGCCTGTCTGTCTATCATCTATCTATCTATCTATCTATCTATCTATCTATCTATCTATCTATCTATCTATCTATCTATCTATTATCTCTCCTACCTGAGAATCTAGTCTTTATTAACAGGTGTGTTTGTTTTTGTATACAATTTAGATGAATTGTAGGAAAAGTTAAAATAGATAACTAAAAAAAAGAAAAAGAAAAAACATTTAAAAAGTGCATTAAAAACATATATTATCTCTCCTAGTTGAATACTGATCAATACATGACTATAATATTATCCCCACCCTTTGTGNTAAAAAGTGCATTAAAAACATATATTATCTCTCCTAGTTGAATACTGATCAATACATGACTATAATATTATCCCCACCCTTTGTGAAAGAGCCCCCCCAAATTTTAAATTGCTAAATCTATTTGCAAATTGTTGATGAAGAAGAAGAAGGAGGAGGAGGATGAGGATGACAATAATAATAATAATGATAATGATAACAACAACAACAACAACAACAACAATAATAATAATAATAATAATAATAATAATAATAATAATAATACCAGGTTAAAGTTTCAAAATTCTCTGTTAGCAAACTGTTACTGTAATCAACTCGTAGAAAATTTACCATGGAATCTTATCCGTGCCAAATTGTCCTGAGAGTTAAGAAAGGGTTATGCTTGATCAAATATCCATGTTTGTTTCTTAATACCATCTCTTACTGATTATTTTCTGGTTAACTATAATAATTTCAGTTTCCACAATCAATCTTCCCAACAAAGTTCAGATGAAAATAGTTTCCAATTAAGTATGATATGTCCATTCCCCAATTTCTTTAATTCTTCTCGGGAAAAACAGTTTAGTACTTCTCCATTCAATCAGACTTCTGCTATTGTAAAAGAATGCAGGCTTGAATTTCAGAGAGGAATATGCTATCAACTCAGTTTGTCCTAAATCTGTATTACTCTTTCCAATGGGTCTGCAATTTCAAATCACATTCCTTTTATGAATTGAATTTACCCAGAGCTACATGCATCTGAATATTTTCCACAGCCATCATAATTTTATAAAACATTTTTAAAAAGATTTCAACTAAAAATTGCATGTTACAATATTTTTTTTTCAGTTATCAGCCTGAATCTCTGCTTTGTAATTCAATACATTGTTGTTCTGTGTAACTTAGTCAGGTAACATTGAAACAAAGTGAAGAAATAAATAATAAAAAAGAGGGGGATTTTTTTCTGGATATTTTGATCCAAGATTAAAAGAAAAATTAATTTAAACTTAATTTCCTCTTGAGTGATTAAATCGATCCCAGTGCTACTGGCTGTGGCTGGGGAGAAGTGAGAGAGACTGGAGGAGTCAGAGTGATGAGAAAGGCACTCTTTGCATTCTGAGTGGGTGCCACACCCATTGTCTGTAACTGCCTTTTTTAACTCTCTTTAGATCTGATAAGGCAGACCTTCCCATTCTGCTACTTGCAGTCCAAGCTGTGGCCCCTGACCAGGACGATATTGTACT
>BHFT01043191.1:0-18756 GCA_004320025.1 Laticauda laticaudata
ATAAAGTAGGTTTTTCACAAGCATATGTAAGCTGCCAAGAATTGTTTCAACAATGAAGATGAGTAGCATATAAATTAAATAAATATATTCTTCTGTGATCGATTTCACCAGACATATAATTCACCTGGTTATGCCAGGACTACTGGCATTTCATGTCCTATTTGGCTGGCAATGCTGCAAGGTAGAATCCCCAGCCAAGGTAAAACACTAGTCGTAGGAGTTCATCAAGGTACTTGAGCAGGGATGCTTAGATCTGGCCCATGGGGCCACCCTGGAAACAGCAAAGGACTGGCCTGTGGTGCCTCTGCCAGCAAAAATGGAGCTTGGGAGAGCTGCATGCCGCCTTCCCCAAGTCCATTTTCGCTGGCAGAGGGTTGTAGAAGGCGGTCACAGCGAAAAACCAGAGCTCAGGAGTCTGTTATTGCTGGCAGAGTGCTTATGCCACCATAGGCTCCCACTGACACGAGTGATATTCAGCTGGCCACACCTACCCTGGCCACACATACCCCAGTCCCTGAGGTCAAACACAACCCTGAAGTGGCCCTGAATGAAATCGAATTAGACATCCCTTGAGGAACACTAAATCCCAGCCTTGCTACAAAAATGCAGTCCAGTACTATCTATATTATACTTGCTGATCAAGGTTCTTCCCTTCCAGTCTTCGGAGTATTAAAAAGCTGAAGCTCAGGAATCAACAGCTAGTAATTATTTCTGAACATTTCATAAAACTGAATGCTAAACATGAACCTATCTGCAAAACAACCACTTCTATAGCAGCCAAAATATGGCATTCCTAGTGTTTTTATTCAAATAAAATATCATACCCTCATGAAAAAATTAATTGGGTTTTTTGGAGATGTGAACTCTGAATTAGTATTCAAATTGAAGTGTCAAGGATATATTAAATCCATAATTACAGTAATCCACAGCTGCTTCAGTTGTACAAAATAATGAGCTGGCCGGTAAGAGCTGGTGTCCATGAAACGGAAAGGAAATGCCATCTGGTCCAATCTATGTCCTAGCTAAACACTCTAAGTACAAGAGGGCTCGATCTTCCTTGACAGGATCCATTGATGGATTTATGGTTATTAGTTTTCCAAGATAAGAGCACTACAAATTAAAGGGAAAAAAGGAGTACATGTGCTTACCACATATATATTCAAAATGTACTTCCTTTCCTTTATTAAAGAGCTTGTTGATTCAAACAAAAAAATGGATCTATAAATGTTAGCTAGTGTATTTTTTAATGTGCGCTAGTAACACAGAAACCACTTTAAATCATCAAAGTAAGAACACAGAGTGCACATGTTTATGCATCTGTACATTTTTTTCAGGAAGATTAACTAGATTTGGCATACACAATCTAACAAAGAAATCATGGTTTGAACTACAATGGCATCTTTCATCAAAGACTGCAGCACTGTAAAATACTAATCCTATGTGATGTAGCTAATATTAAAGTAACGTAAAATTTAACAAAAGGCAAGATGAAAAATACAGCTGCATGCCAAGGTCCATCCAAATTAGTGATATGATTAGGCCCCAAAATATTTTTACATTTTTATAGAAACGTGTATTTGACATAAGCCAGTTTTTTACTGTGTCTTTGTCTTTAATAAATGTTTAAGATAGGTAACAGTTATGGTTCCCCTCACATGTAAGTGCTGGTCGTTTCTGGCTCTAAGGGGCAGTACTCATCTCTGTTACAAAACCAAAGAGCCAGAGCTGTCTGAAGAGATCTCCATGGTCATATGGCTGGCATGACTAAACACTAAAGGAACGGAACGCTATCAAGATAGCTTAAATATATTATTAAATGTATTTAAAAGGATCAGTTTTTTTTAAAGGAATGAATAAGAAATTATAATAGAAAGGATGGTGCCTTTAAAGATTTTGGCATTTAAGAGAATATAAAAAAACATTTAACCATGCCTGTCTCAAACCTTTTAAAAGATTTTCATGAAAGGTTTGAGATTATAATTGATTTTGTCTCCAATCAAAAGCAAATTATGTTATTTGGCTGCTTTGGATGAAAGGATGTTTTTCTAATAGGAAAGGGAACCTAGAAGTGTAGAAAATCAGCATTATATGTAATGTTGCCTTAATTGTTTTTACAACTTATAAGCATTTGAACATACATGCAATCTAATAGATACCAGCTCAGAAATTATGAAAATTTGAAGTTATGAAAATGGCAGAAACTGAATTGATATATGTCTTCCATATTTTTAATGATTGCTTTGTAGTCTACAGATATTGAGAAAGTTGACTATATCAGTGAATGCTATTTGCACTGCAGACACACATTAATAATGTAAAGGCACTAAGGTGGAAGTACCAAGTGTGTAACGAAATATAGTATTCCTTGAAATGAATTAGTTCCTAATGAAATCAACAGATTTGATCTTAAAATTATGCTGAATTATTACAATTACAATAACTGTTGTTGTAATCTTAATAATGCACATAGGCTCCACATTGTTCAGTTTAAGATTAACCGAAAGATAGTTGAATACCACTGTCATTGAATAAGATAAAATCATACCACTATTCAAGCAGTGAATATAATTCCTAGTACATGTGCTTAAATTTTATTCAATGCACCAAAGGTTTTTTTTTTTTTGCAAACCAATCTAACTGAAATACATCCATTCATTTCTACAGAAACTCACACAAAGTTAATGATGCACTTCTTTTTATCACACAATACCTCCGGATATTTTGATGATTGTCAATAAAGGCACTTCAAAATGGACTATATACATTCATAATAGATAGGCCTATTAGTGCCTATTATGTAATAACATGGTGATTGAAACTTCGATTTTTATAATGGTCAGATGCTGAGGCATACATTAGCAAAGGTAGTTATTATCTCTCTGAGTTTGCAGAGCTTTGCTAGGTCATTTGGCTAGACCATGCCTGACTGGTCAAAGAGATATATTGTGGGTATCAACCAACAAGGTGATTAGTGCAGTCTCATGACAACAACAAATTTCATAATGGCTGAGAATTTCTTCCTGGACACCTGAGTTCTTTTTTGTGGATGTCCTTGTGTTAAGATACAAAAAGCATCTTTATTTTAATTTCTGTTCAGGTCATAAAAGAGATAAAGGGAGAGACTGAAGGACTGTATAAGTGAAAAGAAACCACTTCTAAGATAGGATTTCTGTATTTTGTAACCTTTTAAAAATGTTTTGTAGTAATCTGGTATTTTACTAATACTGCAGTACGTAACTGCAAGAGTGTTCATCAAACAGCAGGTGCTGACAGCAATTAAGGCTCATTAGGAATTATCTATTATATGGAAATTTGTGGATTTCAGACATGGTTTGCCTATTGAGTTAAATAAAAGAAAAAACTAAGTTGCCTAGAAGAATAAAATAGAATCAGAATTTTTTCATTCTACTTATTCAGTCGACTTTGCTCAAAGTTAATTTAGTCCTCTTTGAATGGTTTGCTACATAAAAGTAACTTAATTAAACATCAGAGTCTTTAAAATGTCTTCAACATTTTTATTAATGATCTGGATTAGGAGCTGGAGAGAATGTTTATCAAATTTGCAAAAGGTACAAAATTAGATGGGATAACTAAAATCCTATTTTGTACCTAAAATTCAGAACTGTCTTGGCAGGATAAAAAAATGAATTGAAAATATCAGAATAAAAAAGAGCAAAAATCTTCCTTAAGGAAGCAAATTGAAAGCATGGGGTATGATGCTGAGCAATATTATTTGTAAAATAGTAGTTGATTGAAATATGAATCAACAGCATGATGTCACTGTCAAACAAGCAAATGAAAATTTAGGTTGCATCCACAAGAAGCAGGTTCCAAGAAACAGATCCAGAAAAAAGGCATCCCTTTGGAAGAGACATAAGAGAGAGAAAGAATCTTCACACAACATCCTCATTCTTACTCTGCATGGATGTGGGTGATATTTGCAAAGTTATAAGTCCTGGGAAAGGCCAAGCACAGGATCCAGGTACGAAGATTCTTTCTCTCTGGCTTTTGTGCAAGAAGCTCCACTTACCCTTGCCTTACCTTGAATGAAGGCACTTGGCTTCATCTTATGTCTCTTCCAAGGGGATGGCTTTTTCCTGAATTTTTTCCTGGGAAGGTCTCCCTGGATCCTGGCACTAAGACTGAATGGCAAGGCCCATCCAGGACCAACATGATAGCCCACAAAAAGCTGGTAGAAGGGGAAGATAATACTAGGCAACAGCACCTCAATCCTGGCTAGATCATCTTGGTTGGTGCTCAGAAGTGAATTGGTCAGGAAGTGTGGTTGCACGTGCAAAGGTGATCCAAGCAAAATCCTGGGCTGGAGCAAGCTCTGAAGTGATTTCAAGGTATGCAAGAGTAGTTTGCACAGATACAAGGAAAGGAAAGGAAAGGAAAGGAAAGGAAAGGAAAGGAAAGGAAAGGAAAGGAAAGGAAAGGAAAGGAAAGACAGAAGGAATTGTATTATATTGGCTGTATCATAAAGGCTTTGGTTTACTGTATGCTTTTGATTTGTCTATCTTACAAGCTATTTCATGATATTAATTTCAGACTTACATTTTGAGAAAAAAAGGGTCAAAATCAAGAAATGTACTCTCTGCTTTTCTTGGAAGAGAAATTTTGTCGAGAAACAAGTTAAATGCATCCACTATGATCCTGACTGAAAATATCTACTTTGGAAGCTTATCAGAACCTCTCTCGACATCACCTAATCAATTTCAAATTTAAACTTAAAAGTAAACCATCTTGATGTTTTTAAAAATAGGTGGAGAAAAATTGAAGGTGAATGCCCCCCCAGTAATGACAGTTCAGAAAGCAGTCAGCATACAACTTAATATCTGGTAGTTCTCACAAATGCTTCCATAAAGTGCCAAGGGGGAAACAGATCAGAAAACTGTGTTCTGTCTCTATCAAATTTTCCCAAAGGCCCAGAGGCATTTCCTTTTAGTGGTGCGCATGTGGATTAATTCTGTATGGGTAATGACATTTCAGATTCAGTGTGTTCTGCATAAATATCATTAGTTTCTGCTCTGATACTCATTCTTCATTTCAGGGTTTGGTTTTTTTGTTTTTTTTTTAGAAAACGTAGTTTCTAATTTCTGCTACTAAGGCTGATTAAGTCCTTTTACCTTTGTTTTATTCCCTTTACCCCAAAGCAGTGGGACATAGCTTGTGAAGAAAATCTAAGTAAAGCTTTTCATAGTTTTTGGCTTCTTTTAATTTATTTACTCATTTATCTACTTTTGCAATTCCAAAGCAAATCCAGGAGAGGAAGGAATATTTAATTTCAGCTTATACTAGAATGAGATGCCTCACCTTCCTATTCCTTTTCTGCGCCAATATTAAAGCAGAACTGAATACACTTGTTTTAGTTTATCCAGTATGGAAATCTGAGGTTTTTCATCAGAATCAATCCAATTATCATATGAATTTTTCTTGTACTGAACTGCAATTAATAAATGCAGATCTCCATCAAAGAAACCCTAACAAGTAATTGAAATACTGCACTGCAATTTATATGGGAAGAGCAAGAGAGAACGTGTTAGAACCACAACTGTTACAGCTTGCCAAATTTTTTCCAATTCTGCTGAAATATCCACACCAACAGTGTTTCCTAAGAGCAGAATGGACATTTTTCTAGCAGTAAAAATGCCTTTTCTTCTAGCGTACCTTTACCTTTGGAGATAGGACTGATATCTCTCCCACTTTCTAACTTGCTTTTTGGGAATCTTGTGTTGGATTACTTTTTTATTCCTTATTTTAATCTATTTATTGCTTTATGTATTATGTATTGCTTTCTTTCTGTCCTATTTTCTTAGCCAGGTGTAACTGAACTACAGCTCCTTTTCTCCCTTTCAAACTGGCAGAAGAGCCAATTACTATAATGAGTAAAGAAAGTGCTACCTTTCAATAGACTTAGGTCTATCTTCCTTATACGTGACAACTATTTCAAAAACTACTGCAGATCAATCAATCTTTGGGGATTTTATGACCCCAATCTAATGAAATAATGCACATTGCATTGTCTTTAGTAGATGTAATGATACAATGGTATGTAGGTCAACTCATCTAACTGAAGGCATCCAAACGTATTGGGACTACAATTTCTAAAATTCTAAGCTAAATCACGAATTCGGGAAGCAATAGCTTCAAAACCTCAGAAATGTACCAGGCTAGAAAAAGATGACCTAGATTATCTGGCCTCAAGAGACCATTATCTCTATTAACTGGATCTTTTGAAATCAACTATATCTGAGTGCCATGAAAATGATCAATAATCAATTACCTTCTAGTTACTTAATTTACATAATTCACCTAAATATCATTCTCTTGAAATGTAAATAATAGACTTTTTATATATTTACAATTCTCATTTACCAATACCAAACAACATTCTTCTAAGAATCATGTTTCTTGTCCATCATCAATGTTGATTTTCTCTGCCAAATATTTCTCACATCAATACGGATGAAAACTCAATCATTTCTATGCATTAACATTCTATTGTTTTTTTTTTCCAGTGGAAAGGAAAGGTAGTGCTAATAATAGAGTCAATTAAACCTATATCATTTAGTCAAAAATAAATCTAACTGTGTTGAATTGGATTTACTCCCAACTTTGTTCAACCCTAAAGCTGAAAGCTTATACATATTTTTTAGGAATAAATTGCAATAAATTCAAAATATGTATTCATGTATTTACATTTATACTGAATTAGTACAGTTCTACAAAATTAACAATGTGAGTTAAAATTCAGGGGACATAGGTACACATTTAAAAAAAAAAAAGGATTTTGCTAGTTTTTGGATAGCAAACACCTTGAAAAAATGATTAAATAGAAATGATTAATGAATAAAAAAGAAACAATTACTGTTTTCCTCCTAACAGAGTTTGTAAAATGTACAGCATAAACAAAGCTTATATTTTATTTTCAATCATAATTAACATTACAATTGATTTTAGAAAATAAACATTGCAAATTAAGAAACAATGCTGCGATAAAAAGTATATTTTCTGCAGTATGCCAATTATGTATATTATAGCTAAGACTCACACTAAATCTCATTTTCCTATTCCAGGAAACCAATTATTTAAAATATATCTCTAGCAAAACAAGAAATGATGGGGGCCAAAAATGAATGTGTGATTAATGAATGTGAATTGTAAAAACGAGTGACCACTATAAAAAAAGGCCGAGGCAATTTAGTCATACTGAAAGAATGAACTAGGACTGAATCAGAAAACAAAGATAAGAAAAGAAAGAAACCACTGTTAGCTAGAACTAATGATTCTCAAAAAGAGAGATCCAAGGAGTTTAAGAATGCTATGTATGGATAACGTGGTGGAAGTAAAAATGATTTTAAAAAACAGAAAGATTTGGGGGCATAGTAGTTGGCATTAATGTATTTTCCATTCAGTGTTCTTCTCATAACCTGCTTTGCGTGATACTATTTTTTCTGCAGTTTATATTGTGTTGTTTGTCCTAAATATATTATCTTAACTGGATGCCTCCAAAGAACAGAGAGAAAAACACTGTTTTACAAAATAATTTCTAGTAATACCCAGATTTTCACAGGAGTTTCAGTTGTTCTTTCTGAATTATAGTTAAACTAAACAGCAATATTGGACTCCATTTTAAAATCTATACCCTTGAAGTACTATGTCCAATTCTGGACAACAGAAGTCAAACGTTTCTGAGAAATTAGAATTGATGTGAAAAAGAAATGAATAAGAAAGACTGAGGAACTGTAAGCTAAATTTTATAAGGACTGTCATATACATGAGATAAAATGGTACCTCAGTGCTTGACTGCTTTGAAAACTTATCAAATTTGGTATACAATACATTTTGTTGTGAACATTTTCTCCCTGTACACGTTGTTTGTTTGGTACTCAATGCAAGGTAGAACTTGTCAATGTTGGTTGTCTTGTGACTAATACATTATTCCTTATGGGAAAAAATTGTTTGGTACTCATCATTTTTGTTACTCGTCGCACCTCCTAGACCAATTAATGATGAGTACCAAAGTACCACTGTATATGAAAAAAAAAGATATTTCAGAGAATGTATGATAGTACCTGAAAAGATGATACACAGAAGGTCAGGATCTGTTATTCCGTGCTCCTGAATACTTAGATACAGATGTACTGTACCTTGGTACTCATCAGTTTATATTAAGAAAAACTTCCTGACAATAAGAAATTAATTATTGAAAAAGAGGCTGGCTGCTCTCTGTGCTGGAAGTATCTAACAAATGAACTGATGATATGTTGGAGCTGCTTTAAATGAATTTTTCCAATGAACATAGAATGGAAATTATTGAACTGAATAACCTCTTTCAACCTCTATGACTTCAGATTTTCCAAGGATTAAAGCAATTCTGCTACAGCATTGAATGAAATAGAATTCCATGCAAGATTCTTGACAAGTTAAGAAACCTACCATTTTTTCTAATTCAGATGCCACTTTAAATTTTAACACAATATGCTACATACCATTTTCTTGATCCTCTGTCTGACTGGCAGATGTGAAAAAAAGCTCTGTTTATTTCATAACAGTACCAAAAACAGTTTCTAGAAATTGTGAAAGTGCTGAAGTATTGTAATAATAATCCTGTTTTTTTATTTACTTCAATAATTTTAGCTATTTCTGGGAGCAATCATTAATACGCATTTAATGCCTGTCATAATGCAGAGAACTTCAAAGATACCACTGGAAGTTTTTTTTTTTAACCTGCTCTGTTTAGTAAAGCCTTGAATGAGCTCCTGGCCTGATGAGATAACAATACCACTTTGATTTTCCTATGTTTGTTCATTTTAAAACTGACACAGCCTGACATTTTCAAATTGCACAGTACCTTTTGAGATTAAAGAACTTCTGTATCTATATAGACAACACATGACAAAGCAGCTGCTGACAAACTTAATGCTTTGAAATATTCCCAGAGATAGTTAACATGTTCCTTCTATGAAAAATTTAAATCAGATTGAAACAGAGTTCATAAATAGGAACTGGATGACAAGAAAACATATGTTTTATGTAAAAAAACATAAAATTCGCTTAGTTAGATCCTACGTACCAGAGTTCCTAAACCAGGATGGCTACAACTTTGGAACGTTTTAGGTCTATGGAATTCAGGCTTCGCAACTGAATTAATCTATGAAAAAAATTAAGTTCTAATTATTCTGAGTATTTTACGTATAATGGAAACCTAAATCTTGTTAAGAAGATCAAATTGTTGACATAATGTATACACATATTTTATGGATATATACATATACAGTGTTATGAATATATCTTTGATTTACAATAGTTCATTTAGTGTCCATTCAAAATTATGGCATTGAAAAAATTATTTATGACCATTTTTCACACTTACGACTGTTGCAGTTTCTCTACAGTCACATGAGTAAAATTCAAATGCTTAGCAACTGACTCATATTATGACAGTTCCAGTGTCACAGGTCATGTGATCCCCTTTTGTGACCTGCTGAAGCCAAAGACAAAGCATAAGGAAGCCAGATTCACTTAACAACTATGTTACTAATTTAGCAACTGCAATGAGTCATTTAACAACTGTGGAAAGAAAGGTTGTAAAATGAGGCAAAACTCATTTAACAAATATCTCACTTAGCAACATAAATTTAGGGCTAAATTGTGGTTGTAAGTCAAGGGCCTGTACTCCAAGGACCTTGCCCATTCATTTTTTCAGTGAACAGTGTTTTTATAACACTTGAATTTAATACCAGATTATCACTTCCACCTGAACAAACATTAATTATATAGTCAATTTAAAAATAGAACTTGCATACTATATGAAACTGCTTGCTACTGGAATTGCCCAGCCAATCTAGCTAATTTAGTTTCTTTTCAAGATTTTAAAATATAACTTTCCATCTTGAAAATCATGTATTTGGGGTGATAAAATTGCTCTGGGTTGAACCCATAACTTTGCATCTGCAAAACATGAAGTATGCTGATTTCCCTTCCCCCCCCCCCCNTCCCCCCCCCCCCTTACAAGTCAGATTTACCTGACTGTTTCTGTCTTCTAATTAAAACAATATCTTGTTAATTCATTAGTACTGCTTCACCGATCCTGTCAGCATGACTGGAACATTTTAAAATACTCCTATTTTTAAAATGGTAAGAAACACAAATGAAGGATAAATCAAAACAGACCATTATTTCAAATAGAGTGAATAAAAGCCATGTTTCCTTAAGACTATCGTGAGGAAGGGAAACAGCACAGGACTATGAGTGCCTGCTGACCATAAAGCTGCTCTGAAGAAAGAGCAGGTGTGGGGATTGGAGAAGAAGGCTGAGGGAGGCAGAAGATTCCAAAGAGAAGCCTACAGAGAAAGCATTTGCTGAATAATCTCTATCGGGGAGGCCTATATACACACATTAATTTTCCCAGCCTTTTATGTTGCTCATTGACCAGGAGAGATGAGAGCTAGTTCTGCACATTGAAAAGTCTTAGGAGAAAGGAAGGAATAAGAAACTACTCAATAAATAGTTGTTTATACATTAACCATTACACTACTGGTGCAAAATCTGAAGAACAAGCCCCAATCTGTTGCTCCATTTAATACTCAGACGTTTTATTTTGAGCATTACACTCAGTTATCTTTCAACTGCTGAGGCTCCAAAGAGTCTGTTTTTGTTATCAACTCGTATCCCTGAATATTTAAAGGACGAGGAAGAATATATTTCAGGAGATTCTCCACATCTTGGAAAGTCCATTGTTTGCTTTCTGTTAAGTGCTATTTAGATTTCCACTTCTCTATCTACAAGGGCCACTGACATAATAGTTATATACTGATCCAAGACTATCACATCTGCTCAGCTAAAGCAAGAAGCCATCTACTTTGGGCAGCAGCAGCAATATAATTAGGATTATATATGCACAACAAAATAAATATAAGCACATATATATATATATATGAATGAATGCAGTTCAGCTTCCTTCGGGTATTATCCCACGTCATTGTAGTGCTTTTAAAGTTGGAGCAACGTTTCACCAGAATCTCATCTGCCATCATCAGGCTTCTGTATTGAGTTTGTATGTGGGTCAGGCTTCTCACAGCCATTGGTTTTTTAAATTTGAGGCTAGCCTATTGCTCTGTCCCAGATCTCTTTTTCTTCATTCCTGATTGGTTGGAAGTCTTGGTCTGTGTTTATTGGACTTGGAGTTTGTTTGATTGTTTCTGGTTTTCTTCTGTCTGTTTGTTGGCTTTGATTGGCTGGCAACACTGTGTTCTGTATTGGAGACTTTCAGTGCAGCTTGGCTTCGCGGTGAAAAGGACGGCTATTATCTATTAGGAAGCTAGTTATTTCATCTGGGTGCCTGGTTGGGTGTGTGGTTTGAGCTGAGAGGTATCAGGGGGAGTCTTATTTGTGCCCAGGTGTTTGCCTGGTTTGTGGTGTGGAGATCTTTCTATTTTGAGAGTGGCATCTTCCAAAATGATGACAGTCTGCTGGAATCATCTCTTCTATTCATGCTTTCAGGTCTTTTTTCAATCTCTATGGCTTCTCTGATGATTCTGTGGCTGGGGTTTTCTATAGTGGCTAGAGTTTTGGTGCCATTGAAGTTGAGTTTGTTGTGACCTGTGGCTTTCATGTGTTGGACTAGTGAGGCAGGCATTTGTTCCAGCGTTTTTTACTGCATTTTTTGGTTCATTCTCCATGTGCGGGTACTTATTCTTCTCATAGGTCTGTCCAATGTATCGTGGCGGGCATGATGCATCAGGAACTTCGTATATGCCTTGGTTTCCAGGTCAATTTCTTTGGGGTTTTTAAGGATGTCTGCTATTTTTTGTCTGGCTTTGAAGGCAGTCTTGATGTGATTGCCTGTGTAGTATCTTACTGATTTTGCTGTAGTAACCTCTTATTGTAGGGCAGGACAGCTGTTCCATAGGTTCTGTTGATTCTTCTAGGTCTTTATTATGTCTTAGTGTGTTTTTGTGGATCAAAAGCTAGTGATTTGTTTTTGTGGAAGCCATGCTGTCAGTACTTGAGCAGGGTGCATATTCAGTCTTTATATGTGTCTTGTCTGCCAGGCGTTTTGGTTCTCGGTGATTAGTGTTTTGGCCACGGAATTTATTCTGAGCTGGGTGGGGGTGGATTGGCGCTGAGGTAGCGGACTGGTGTGTGTTTTCTTCTGGTATACAGTGTGTCCTAGTGTGCCATCTGTTCTTTTGTAGATTAGTACATCTAGAATGGTAGTTGTTTGTTCATTTCCATTCCATGGTGACACTTGATTTTGGAGTGTGTGCTGTTTAGGTGTGTTAGGAAATAATGTTTAGGTTTTCTTTCCATGGGCCAAATCACAAATGTGTCACAGAAACTACCATTCTAGATGTACTAATCTACAAAAAAACCAGATGGCACACTAGGACACACCGTATACCAGAAGAAAACACACACGAACCACTACCTCAACTCCCAATCCCACCACCACCCAGGCACAGATAAATTCCGTGGCCAAAACACTAATCACCACAACCAAACACCTGGCAGACAAGACACATATAAAAGACTGAACTATTGCACCCTGACTAAAGGTACTGACAGCCAAATGGCTTCCACAAAAACAAAATCACTAGGCTTTATCCACAAAAACACACTAAGACATAATAGAGACCTTAGAAAGTTCACAGACCTATGGAACAGCTGTCCTGCCCTACATAAGAGGTACTACAGACAAATCAGTAAGAATAATACACACGGCATCACATCAAGACTGCTTCAAAACAGACAAAAAAATAGCAGCCATCCTTAAAAACCCCAAAGACAAAATTGACCTGGAAAACCAAGGCATATACCCAAAGTTCCCTGTACTCATGCCGGGCCAACATACATTGGACAGACAATAGAAGAATAAGTACCCGCCTTAGATGAACCACAAAAATGCAGTAAAAAAAGCTGGAACACCCCTCCTTCACTAGTCCAACACATGAAAACCACAGGTCACAACATCAACTTCAATGGCACTAAAACCCTAGCCACTTATAGAAAACCCCAGCCACAGAATCATCAGAGAAGCCATAGAGATTGAAAAAAGACCTGAAAGCATGAAATAGAAGAGATGATTCCAGCAGACTGTCAATCATTTGGAAGCCTGCCACTCTCAAATAGAAAGATCTCCACACCAGAAACCAAGCAAACACTTGAGCACAAACAGACTCCATCTGATGCCTCCAACTCGAACACCCCTCACCAGGGCACCCAGGTGAAACCTGGTTTTCCTAATGGATAGCAGCGTCCTTTCACACGAAGCCAAAGCTACACTGAAAGCCTCCAAACACAGGAACAGAATGTGCCAGCCAATCAAAGCCACAAAACAGACAGAGAAACCAGAAAAACACCAATCAATCAAACGCCAAGAGTCCAGTGAACCACAGACCAAAACTTCCAGCCAATCAGAATAGGCCAGCCTCGAATTTTGAAACCAAAAGCTGTAAGACCCACATCCATACAGAAGCCTGATGATGGCAGATGAGATTCTGCTGAAACGTTGCTACAACTTTGAAAGCACTCCAATGACGTGGGATAATACCCGAAGGAAGCTGAACAGCACAACATGTAAGTACCTGCGAAAGCTTTAAAAATATTAATATATATTATATATATTATATATGTTTATATTATATTATATATATTATACTATATAAGTATATATATATAAATAGTTATTTGGGTTTTCTCCCATATAAAATTGGAAGTATCTTGGCGACGTTTTGACGAAATCTCATCCGTCATCTTCAGGCTTGTGTCTTCGGCTTTGTGGTTCTCGGAAGCACAAAGTGAGAAGAGTGAGTGAGAAGAGTAAGTAAGAATATAGGATGGGCAAAAATGTTTCGCTATAACCTTCACTATACTGGAAAAAGTCAGAAGGAAAGTCAATCTGGAAATGTAATGTGAACCCAGCATGTCTCCTGATTGTTCTAAAAATATATTGGTATATAAAGGGGGGAAATTTGCAAAGCAATTCTTTTGCTCTGGCTGTACTTTTAAAATAAATCAAACTCCATCTAATCCAGGCCATGGACCTTTGACCATTGGAGAACAACTAATTTATTCTGCCCAACTGCAATGATTCTGAAGCTCATGGACTGGTGAGTAATAAGCCTACAACCATCATTAACTTTTCCAATGATTTTCTGTGTGCAAAACCAAAGCTCTGAAGTGGATCTGATATCCATTAGGGCATGATAGATGCCTAAGAGCACATTGATTTCTTTATGGCACTGATTTACCCAACTTTCTGGACAACTGATTTTTTGGTAGTTTATTGGCAATACCAAGATTAAATGCTAAGAACCAATTCAGTACTTTTTAAATATGGCAATTAAACACTCTAATAGCTCTCATATCTGCTTAATGCATGAATTTCTGTGTTGATAGCACATTGCTTAATATAAGCAGTAGTTTGTACAGAGCAAATATGCATTAATTTGCATTTTTAACCTTTTCATCTGATTTTTTTAAACATTTCTAATCTAGATGCCTCTAAAAGTCACTTAGAAGTCAGTGTATAAAATCAACAGTAAGCTTAGTTTATTTTCCTCAAACAAACAAACCAAACTCATGAAAAAATGATATAAATTGTTATTAACCAAGAACCAATCAGCACAACAAAATTAATTGAATTCAATAATCTTTTTCCCTTTCAAAATTTGTTCTTTAAAGTCACATTTAATTTTACAGTTAACATGCTAGATAAAATGTCCCAGCACGAACATAATATGAAAAGATTGAGAAACTAATAAGTTTTTACAGGTTTCAGTGTATATTGGAATGCAGCTCATTTTTTTTAGTCATCAATGAGACAATAGACAAAATAATTTTCTGCAGCTAAAAAGAAATCAAATTTACCTAGTGATGATTTTTATCTTCATTGACAGTGGATATAAAACACAAATATTCATGAAACAAGCTTTTGTGGTTTTTATAAGAATTTGTATTAGGTTGAAACTGTCTGGGCATATGTCATAAATCACAGACAATAACTAAAGTGACATAGATTTTAGGAAATAAAAGTACAATGACAAAAGTGAATATATAATATCTAATTTAATTCTACAAGAGAAATTATGGCCTTTGTTATCCTTAAAATAACCAAATCCTATAAATCGTTCCCCATGGTTGGATTTGTTTCTATACCAGAAACATATATATTATAACTATTCAAATCTTCCTTTTCATTTGGAGCTATAGAACAATATTAATTTTCTCACTATCAGAATCTTTCTGCTTCAACTATATCTTTTTAAAGTCTTCATGCAGTGTTCATCCTCTACTTCAGAAATATAGTTTAAAGTAATCCTGGAGGAGAGAAGAAATTAGTCATCTGCATAAAATAAGCACAGAGTAATTTGTATGTACAAAGTAAATCTAATCAGAATGAATAGAATTTAAATATAATATACCATTGCATAGTGAAAAAGACAATGATGTTGGGCAAATCATTTTCCTCCAAGGTTTGTTCTTAATATAAAAGTGAACATGTCTTCTTTAAAGGAAATTGGGACAAAAATTCAGGATAATAATAATTTTATTCTATCTTTTCTCACACAAACTCTATACAATATTATTCAAAATAGTATCCATTTGTGAAGGAGTTTGTCTTGAAAGAATATGTTATTAATATACCTGTGGATGTGAGGGTGGGATATGTTACTTAGATGCCATGCTAGTTCTCTCTTGCACTGAAGTAACCAATCTTTGTTGTTGAATCTCCTCCAGTTGTTTATATTTTTTGGATGAGCTTTTTCAACCACAATTTCCATGCTGTGTAGTGTACTTGAATACTATCAACATGGTAACTATTTACTGAATAAGAGAATTCCAATTTTGATTCAGATACCTTTTTTTTAAAACTTTAATCAGGTTCAGTTTGTTTTGGGGTTTTGTTGTTGCTGTTGGCATTTATTTCAAGAAAAATAGTGGGATTTTTGTTAGTGTATATATAATTAGGATAGAACTGACCTGATCATATCATCGTTGTATTTAATAGCTATGTCTATTGTTTTTCTACAGAAAGCACAGCTTTAATGCAGCTTGTTTTGCTGCAAAAGAAATTGAAATTTATTTTTTAAGCTTTTTTCCTTCTATCTCTGACATACGGTATTACCACTGAGATATTAGTCTCTCGACAAATCTTTAGTGTTCAATTTTGAGACAGAAAATTTTAAAATTCTTGCTAGTACAAGCCCAAAGATATTAGGCTTGATATTCTTCAAGTGGAAAAGGC
This sequence comes from Laticauda laticaudata, assembly GCA_004320025.1. Lineage (NCBI taxonomy): Eukaryota > Metazoa > Chordata > Lepidosauria > Squamata > Elapidae > Laticauda > Laticauda laticaudata. The sequence continues at coordinate 16,256 of BHFT01043191.1, forward strand.
TTTTCAGCTTTTATTTATGAGGAAACTATTAAAGATAGCTCAATGAATAGAAGAGAAATGGTTTTGGATAACTAGCCCCTTGTTTGCCTTTTAAGAGAAAATGAAAAATGAAAAAAATGGCTTTAAAAAAAAACCGAGCAGCTTCTTTTTTTTTTAATTAAAGGGCAGTTTAATGCTGAAGATAAATCAAATACTTGTTATATATCTTGACTCTATAAAGTCATTTTCACATATCTTATTTATTCTCTCTCCCTCCCACTCTCTCCCTCCTTCCCTCCCTCTCTCTCTCTCACTCACACACACACACATCTATACAATAAAAATAGCTTTGTTTCACTCTTGGATAATCTTAGTAGGAAAGCATCTCATTAGACTTTTTCAGAACTGACACATTCTTTCTCTTCACCTATTATCGTTCATTATAACAGAGGATCTTTAACTTAGCTGTGTATCCTGGAAGAACATTGGCCTATATTAACTCAGAATATTCAATTCAAACAAAGTTGATTGAAGGACTGCTATTGATAAGCTTCTTTGTAATTCAAGACTATTAAACAACATTATTATTGCAGTAGGATTTCCTTTTTTCTCCTTAATAGCAGTATCCATTGTTGTAAAAATTTCACTTTCTTGAAAGCCTACCCCCCCCCCCNCCCCCCCCCCCCCAAAATACTACTATAACAGGAAGGAAGATATATTACTGAATATAGTATGTTATTACCATGGTACCTTGGTACTCATCATTAATTGGTTCAGGGAGAGAGCAAACACCAAAAATGATGAGTACCAAACCAATTTTTCCCATAAGGAATAATATAGTGAATCAAGGCAGATAACACTGACAAGTTCTAGCTTGTGCATTGCATACCAAACAAACAATGAGTACCAGGACAAAAATTTTTCACATCAAAATACATTACATACCAAATTCAATGAGTTTCAAAGAAGTTTGGTAGCAAGGTACCACTGTACAAAACCGAGCAGGTTAGTGTGAGTCACTGATTTTTTGCACTCCAGATGAGTCAAGAGAAAGAATGCCAAGGATGCATAAATCTTATATAGAACGTTGATTAGACTGTTTAAGCATGCACACATCTATGAATAAAGTTATTGCAAGGGAGAATTACTTTACAAGCGATAAGGATGAAATATAACAAGAAGGAAGAAAAGAGTATCATTCAAAGTGTGAAATACTACTATTATGTTCTTTGAAGTAGACCATAGCAACCTTGATATATGAGAGGTGTCAAGATCCAAATTGTAATTCTAACAAGCTGACCCTGTACTTAACTCCAGAAAGAATAGTGGTGAGAATTACACCCTTCAAATCTGTTGGATTTCACTATGGACCTCAATTATATAAGCATCACTGTCATTGACAAAACACTGGCACAACTTATAAAAATTCTACAATTAAATGAACAATTAAACGTACAAACTTTATTTACAAAGTGAACTATGAAATATGTATCGGAGGGATATTTTTTGTAGATTCTTATTTTGTTTTTCTTCACAGAAACTCAATGTGTCTGTGTAATTACTAGAAAGACCTTGTGAGGGAAGAAGAAAAGAGGAGACAATTTGCTTATTTAATTTGAAGTGAAGAGATGGCAGAGATGAAAACAAATGAAGTTGCAAATAAAAGTTTCATGGTCAAACTATTGATTTTTATGATGTACCATATCACGTTTAGCATATACCATGATTATCAATCTATAAGGTGATTTTTTATTCTACAAATATACAGAGAAATTTCACATGAATCCCAAATATAATTTATTTGGTAGCAAAAATGAACCTTTTATAACACAAAGCAAAAACAGCACTTGAAGAATGCTTGTTTTGTGATTACTATTTAACAATCTTATATTGAGATGTAAAGTCAATCTATTCAAACTTTTAACACTATGAACAATAGTCACAAAACCTGAAATGGAATAATATTCTGTCACTGTCCAGAGTTTTATAGATGTATGTGCAACAATATAAATTAGGTAGGTAGGTATATAGATGACAGGTAGGTAAGTAGGTAGAATGATAGATAGCAATAGCAATAGCACTTAGACCCATATACCGCTTCACAGTATATACCGCTTCACAGTATATACCGCTTCACACATAGCTCTAAGCGGTTGACAGAGACAGCATATTGCCCCCAATAATCTAGGTCCTCATTTTACGGACCCTGGAAGGATGGAAGGCTGAGTCAATCTTGAGCCAGTGAGAATTGAACTGACAGACAGAAGACAGACAGGAAAAATTGGCGGAGAGGAAGGAATTTGGATAATTTAAGCAGGAACCCATTTCTGATTTTAAAACGTGTTTCACTGAGTTGAACTGATGACACAGATACCAAAATGGTGGATAGCTTCTCCCTTTTAGGACTGACTATCAGGATGCAGCAATTAAAGCCCCTGTCACAGAGCACCAATGGATGGAAAGAGGATGTAAAACGGAGAGAAACACTTGCCATCCGTTGGTTAATGCGATGCACCCGTTCT
>BHFT01043192.1:0-36209 GCA_004320025.1 Laticauda laticaudata
AGCTAAAACTGATTGGCCAAAAAGGCCGCTCTCAGATTGGGCAATTACGCACCAGTCTGATAGGCCCGCTGGACGGCGGAAATTCTAAAGAGCTGTCATTGGCCGCAAGCCACGAGCAGCCGCTATAAGAAGGGCTGCCGCAGTTTCGGCAAATGTTCTGTTACAAGTCACCAGACAGTTAAATAAAGAATTGTTTGTTGAGATCTCGCGTACTTTATTATCCAAACGGAACAGCATGTTTCATATATTTGCATTATGACCAAAAAGACTTGCCTTTTGGCCATACCCACAAGAGCCATATCCCTAAGCAGATTTACTGTCAATATGCTACTGGAACGGCAGAATTGTTTTAGCAAACTGAGCAACGTACAATGCAGTGAGCCACATGTACATTTCTACATTAGGGAAATGAAACAGCCACTTCATAAATGCATGGCACAATGTAGGAGAACAAACCCATCAGGTCTAGATTCAGCAGTCCATTTAAAAAACAAAGGCCACTCTTTCGAGAAACCACATTTTGGACAGAGAGGACTGCTGGTTTGAAAGAGTCGTCAAAGAGGGCATCTATGTCAAAATTGAATAGCCCTTTCTCAACAGAGGGGGAGGGATACAACATCATCTACTTCTAGTCTACAACACAGCCCTTTCAAAAGTTCCAAGAAGGCTCCACACAACTCAGGTGACCCTGATGACACAGATAACCTCCAGATGGCCTTAACAACTTGCTAAAAGAATGAAAATGACCAGCTGTTTGCAAGGAATATAAATCCTTCCATTCCTCACCGTCCAGCAAGAGATGAAGAAGCTTCTTGGATGAGAAGTGAACATTTTCAAAGAAAAACCAGAAAGTCCAATTGCCTCTTGAAAAAGCACCTTTGGGACAACTCTCATCTCCAGTTCTTTCGACCAACTGCTTAACCACTGTGCCAAACTGACTCCCTATTTCTTAAGACCCCTATAGCAATTTCTGCTTCTCAACAACCTTCTGTTAAAAAGGAAGTTTGGACATTAGGTGGGAGTTATTCAGTAGATCTATAGTGATAGATTGCTTTTTTAAGACAGGTCATAGCAATAGCTCTTTCAAGGCCAATGTTCTATGGAGATGCAATAGTCACCTCTTTAATCCAGCCAGCCATATACAGACTGTACCTGGCCATCCAAGAGAGGAAGTTTGGGCATGTGTGAAAACCATAGATGGCATAGTTCATACTACAGAGGATCATGCCTACTTTCTTCTGGCCTGTCAAACTGGCAGCCCATGGGCCGGATGCATCACATGCAGGCCATGCCCACCCTGGCCCTGCAAAGGCAAAATACGTCATGATACATGATGTCATGTGATGCAATCAGGTTTGACACCTGTAGGCTAAAGGAATCTCTACTGACATCACATGTTGTAATCTCACTCATCTCATCTGATTCTAGCATTGATGAGATTACCTTGTTGGCAATGAAACATCTGCAAAAAACAGTCAAAGTTAGAGAGTACCAAGGACCCCCTCATTTCAATCTGAACTACAAGTGTTCTCCTTTATTGGTACCACAAAGGTATTAAATCCTTCAGAAAGCACACAAATGGGGAAAAATTGCCTCCTAGCACTGATGATGTTACCCAGATGTGAGATTCAAATTTTTTAACAACCGGTTCTGTGGGTGTGGCTTAGATGGTGAGCGTGGCTTGGTGGTCATGTGACTGGCTGGGTGTGGCCAACTCAATATCACTAACATCGAGGCACGCATCTCGCCTGGCCTCTCATGACTGTGGGAATGCTGCAACAGTTTTAAGTGTGAAAAATGGTCATAAATCACTTTTTTCAGTGCCATTGTAATTTTGAATGGTCACTCACACAAGCAAAGTACCAGCAAAGGAGAGGAAAAAAACTCCAGAGATGTTCCTGAGGCCGGAAGTCTAGTCCTGCCAAGAATGTAATAAGGGTTCATGGAGAGGCAGTTTCTGTAAGCAACACCAGAATGTTTCCTTCCTGCCTTTCTTACAGGATTAGGCCAGTAATTTCTTCTAACAACCAGTTCTCCGAACTGCTTAGAATGTTAACAACCAGTTCTAGCGAATAGGTGCGAACTGGTAGAATCCCACTCAATGTTACCTAGTTTGGGTAGTGAAACATTTTCAAACAAAACAACCAACCAGAGACCACCAAAGACCCCTCATTTCAACCCTGAACTACAAATATTTTCCTTTATTGGTATCACCTGGTTCGGTTCTGCTCAACTGTCATTTAACCTGAGCAAAAGTGAGAAACCTCTGCAAAAACGTCCACAGAAGTCTTAGTGCAAGTGCCTTGTTGTTTCCCATCCTTCATTAAAAGATTCTGACTCATAATCAAGAGGACCACTATTCAATAATCTGTGGACTCAATAAGAGTATGCTTTCACTCATATTACTACTGCAAAGGCCAAAACTTGGGCATGTATCAAATTCATCTTCTGAACCAAGAAGTCCCAGGTTCTATTTTCAAAATACATGATAGACATAAATAAAAGATACAACCAATTAGCACAAACCTCTATCACAATGCACTCTGAATACTGCCAAAGGACAATTGAATTATTTAAAAGAAGCACTGTATATGAACTGGTCAATGTACACTCAGATCCCTAAAAGAGTTCTAAGAGCTAGCAAAAGCTGTAATAATTGCATTCCTGGAGAGATAAACAGCCCAGCAAAAAAAAGAGGAGCATAATAATCTCCCGCTTTAGGCCAAGTCAAGTTACAGGCAAAAAGTACAACGTGACAAGATTTTTTTAAAAAAATCATAACCTCTCCCATCCTCTTGTTTATAACTTTTTGGAAGATCATATTTTGAATCGTGACATGTTTTTCACCTGTGGAAATAACCAAAGTCCTATGAAATCAAAAAGTCTCTCCTGGCAAAATAAAATATATTTGCAGAATGTATTATTTTCCCTACTCCATGTGTACAACCTACAATTTTCTTCTGCTCTTCAGAACCTCATGAAGAAACAAACTGCACTGAAATGAATTTTAGGGATTAAGTGTCAGCTCTTCAAGATAGACTAGATTAAAAAACCAAAGTAGTATAGACCAGGGGTCCCCAAACTTGGCAACTTTTAAGACTTGTGGACTTCAACTTCCAGAATTCTCCAGCCAGCACAGCATAAATTTGCCAAGTTTGAAGACCTCTGGTGTAGACTAATGCTGTTTTTATTGTAAAGTTACAGTAACAGAATCTGGCAAGTTTGAATGAACCTCTTCCCTTCCCTCTTTTATGTTTATATAAAACAGGGAGGAGCTTGTCTGAGACTGTTACATTTCTGTCCCAGACTTCTTCCTCCTGTCCCTCAGTGCCATTCCCTCTACCCTCTACAGAAATAGGAGTGACCAAACATTTCTGCTCTTGCTTACAAAATTTCCACTCAACACATTTAACGACCCAACTTTTCTGCTTCCTCTGCTGAATGTTTGATCAATAACTGACATTTCCCAATACATTGGCCTCTCATAGATAGTTTGATTCCCAGAGCAAAGCAATTTCACAAATAAATCAAATTCAGATAGTGTATAATGTCAAATCTCTTCGGAATTATTTTACAATACCTCATTTTTTTCTCATAAGGTTTGATAAAAGGAGACCCTCTCATGGTCTGAGTTTTGACTATGTGGTCATCCAGCAACATTTGAATGTCATCTACAGCTGATAAAATATAAGTCCCTGTTTCTCTGTAAGGAAGGAGAATAAATTCCATGCCATCCCATTCTGAAATCATTTTCACCATGGCCTTCTCAAGGGAATGTTCTTTGCTGGCTGTTTCACTAATGGTTTCAAATTTTTCTAAATATTGCTCGAGATGCATATCAATATAAGAAGAGACTGTTGAATCTTCAGAAGGTTTCAGAGAGTATCCGACTATATTTGACATGGCCTCCCAATGACGATCTTGCAAACCAGGATTGCAGATTACTTGAATCAATGGAATGTGTTCCTTAAATTCTTCCACCTTTGTCTTGATCCTTGTTGTTAGAAATAAAGCATTTGGAGAGTCGTGGAAGGTTCTTTCTAACTTATACAGTGCACGCCAAGTGTTTCCCGTATCTTGCTCAACTTGATCTGGATTCACTTTAGTGAATATTCCATCCATCCAGTTCCTATATTTGGTATTAAACTCTACTGTCATTTCATAAAGCTGAAGGTATGGTTTCAGAGTATCTTGAATTTTTTTACGCTGAGGATACTGAGATGTCAGCCATCCGTAGGCCTCTTCTTCTGCATTAAACTGATCAACCTACAGAAATCACAAGGATTTTTATTTAGAAATAAATACACCATTGCTTTACTGCAAATTTTAACCAGACAAAGATGCCTTATGATTTTAGATCCAATTTTTCTGATTATCTTTGTAGTCTTCAAAGGCAGAAGTACTAAAGTGACATCAGTGTAACAGTCAATTTTTTTGTGATAAAACTGAAGAATGTTTCAAGAAGAAACAGAATCTGAGAATATATACTAAAGGCCTTATTAATGAGTGTATTTAACAGATTAACATAGCTGGAAAGGATCTTGTAGGTCTTCTAGTCCAACTCCCCATCCAAGCAGGAGACCCTACACCATTTCTGACAAATGGCAGTCCAGTCTCTTCTTGAAAGCTTCCAGTGATGAAGCTCCCACAACTTCTGAAGGCAAGTTATTCCATTGGTTGATTGTTCCCATTGTCAGAAATTTTCTCCTAATTTCTAAGTTGAATCTCTCCTTGATCAGTTTCCATCCATTATTCCTTGTCTGGCCTTTGGGTGCTTTGGAAAATAGCTTGACCCCCTCCCATCTATGGCAGCCCCTCAAATATTGGAGCTATCATGTCTCCCCTGATCCCTCTCTTCTCTAGACTAGCCATGCCCAGTTCCTGCAACTGTTCATTGTATGTTTTAGCCTCCAGTCCCCTAATCACCTTGGTTATTCTTCTCTGCACTTTTTCTAGAATCTCAACATCTTTTTATAGTGTGGTGACCAAAACTGGATGCAGTATTCTAAGTGTGATCTTATTAAGATGTTATAGAGTGGTATTAGTACCTCCCTTGATCTTGATTGTATCCCTCTGTTAAGTGTATCACACAGCAAAAATGCAAAGGATTAAAAGCATTGGGGAAAGCAATTCAATAGTAATGTTGAACAAATGATAAATGATTGCTTCACCACACTCTTCTGAGTTCATTCTGCTGTATGCCAAACTGTAACTTTCACAAATCATAGTGCTAGATAGACAGTTGTAATCAACAGGTTATAAATATTAAGGTGCACAGGACACTACTATGGATTAAGATAATGAGTATGCTTGGCAACAGAACCATCAACTCTAGAATCATGCTGAACTTCCATAACCAGGGTAGACCTTTTTCGATTAAAGATAACTACAAATTTTTGTGGAACTATTGTGGTTAATTTTAAGGTACTTACAATATACTGCAAAACCCTTCAACATTAATTTAACTTTAATAAGGTTAAAGAATAATTACATGAAATGTTTTTAATTGGGTTAGACAGGTTTCATCTCAACACAGAGAGAAATAAAATCATGATAAGCCAATTACTCATTGGAAAGTCACAGGCTTGGGATACAGAATAGCAGAGGTTCAAAAACCAACATCACTATAAAGAAAAGTTTGGGAAAAACCCCAGAGAGCATTTGACAGCATAGACAGAATTAAGATAGCTGGACCAAGACACTCAGTATAAAGCTTCTTTTTTATGTCTGCATAGTTAATAATAATTTCAAATGTAAACAAAGCATATACAAAGTATACATTCAATCAAATCACTGGTTAAATATTCTCTAAGATCTTCAAATATCCATCTTCTGAAATCCATTTAATGAATCTGTGTAGTTCGCTATGGTAACAATGTGTTCCCTCACTAAATTAAGACAAAACAATTGTAATGAAAACAGAAGGCCTTACCTTATCAGCAGCTGCATCTAACTTGGTATTCAGGGCTTGGGCTTTTTTCAAATATCTATTGACCTCTTGAATGTCACCATAAGAATAAAATTCTTCAACTTGCTTAGCATAACTCTCCAGTTCCTCCACAAATCTTTCACAGCGCATCTAAAAAAACCAAATATCCAAATACATCAATATAAACACAGATAAACTGAGGCAAACTGTTTGGTAGTACAATGGTGCATAATGTTGCAACTTTGCCACTATTTACCATTTTCACTATTGTAATCATCCATTTGACTGAAAAGTAATCGGTTTAAATCTTCTCCATGGCACCAATTGATGACACAGTTTTAAAGGATTAGGATTAAATTCTAATAGGTAATACTAAAAAACTATGCATTGCTCAGGCTATAATTACAGGCAAATGCTTTTCCTAACGTCCCTATTTGCATGTCAGATGTGAATACTAAATAAGCACTTCAGTGCAGATAAGGAATAACATCTGGATTTCATGTACAGAAACATTCGAGCTTGCCTAAATATATAAATCTGTTTTGCTAGATCAAAGCAAATTCATTTTATTTCAGATATTTCGATATGCTTATGTCATATATCTATCTATTCAACAAAGTAAACCATTATTACTTGTCCAGAGCTGTTAACAGCTAGCCACTATTTTTAAAGTGAGAGCTGCTGTATGCAAATTTGATTATCTCAACAAACTATTAAAAGTAAAAAAGAACACTAACTTTAAGTCCTTCTTGAAACTGTTCAGTTTTCTCTTTAATGATCTTTCTATGTTCTTCGAAAATCTCCCCCATCCGTCCATACCATTGAAAGACACTATTGTTTAGTCGGATATCAACTGGTGAAAAGTTTGCACATTCTATCAGGAAAGCCAGGGAATTTTTGACATCAACTAATTTTTGTTCCATTTCCAGCATGTCAACTTGTTCCACTTTCTCTATATATGCCTGTTTGGGAAAAAAACATTAAACAACTGGAGTCATTTCTGAACACAGAGCAGGATTTGCATACTAAAATTTATTAAAATCAAATCACACAAGTTCAGTCTCCTTTGTATCAGATTCAGAGGTGGTAATCAGCAGGTTCTGACCAGTTCTGGAGAACCGGTGACGGAAATTTTGAGTGGTTCAGAGACCTGGCAAATACCACCTCTGTCTGGAGATTTTATAGTATCCTTCCACTGCCATGCCCACTAAGGCACGCCCACAGAACCAGTAGTAAAAAAAATTGAATCCCACCACTGATCAGATTGATATTTTATTTTATTCATGAGCCTACCAGAGTACTCACTGAATGGACTATGTCACAAGTCTATAGTTCTTAACTGATACAGTACCATTTTAATATCCAATAAACTGGCTCCTTCCTATTCCATTTATTCCATGTGAGTGGCAGCCCTTCAATCTTCACTAAGCTAAACATTTAAGCAGGTCTGAAACTGGATAACATTGGGATGGGTAGCCCCAAGATAGATTGGGAAATTAAAAAATAACACCATGCCAAACCCCTTCCCTCCTGATGGCAGAAAATTATTTGGTGATTTCGACAAAGTCACCAGAAAGTGAGCTTTATGGATTAAGACTTCATTTTATCTCTTTTAATGTACGTTTTTTACATTATAGCACAAAGGTAAACTTACTTGTTAATTGTATTAATTGTTTAATACATAATTGTATTAATTGTTTAATACAAAAATAAACCTACTTGTTAAATATATTCATTGTTTAATACATTTGTAAAACCATTTATAGTCCCCAAGGAGCCTGCTAGCTACAAAATTGCCTAATATCTCACCCTAAAGCCCTTGTCACACAGCACCAATGGGTGGAAAGAGGATGTAAAATGGAGAGAAACACTTGCCATCCGTTGGTTAACGCGATACTTCCGTTCTGTACTCACTGGATACTTCCGTTCTGTACTCACTGCGTCCGTTTTTCATCCTCTCTATCCGTCCAGCATACGTCTATTGACATTTCATCTGCTCAAAAAGTTTTGAGCTGCACAAAACTTTTTGAGCGGGAATTTATCCAACGCGTCCATTCGCATCCGCTATGCATACGGGGAACATCCGTTCTACATCCGTTGTCATCCGTTACGCATCTGCTATATCCACTAGGCATCCGCTGTGCATCCGCGCAACTCACATCCGCTCCAGCAGAAAATGGACACAGGGAGGAAGCGAAACGGACGCGGAACGGACACAAAGCATCAGCAGCACGGACGGAGAAAGGATGAAAGCGGATGCAGCTCGCATACAAAGCCTTAAAATGGAAAAAACGTTCGCAGAGGGTACATATCTCAGATATTTAGGATGTATGCAGGATGCCTAGAGGATGCAAAAGAACACCGAGTGGAAAACCTATATTTCCTATAAAAAGGGGGAGGAACTCACCTGGATCTCACTTTCAGTCAGCAGCCCTGCTGTGCAGACCTCTTCAGCCTTCATCTTGCTCTTGCTCTTCCACAGCATCCAGTCTCTCCCACCATGGATCGTCACACACTTTTTTGGTAGCCACCATCGTTCTACAACAGTGCAAAGCCATCTACAGGCTCTTTCACCTGGTCTACAGGAAGAAAAGGAGGCGGCCAAAAGTGTCTGGTCCAAAGATGGATTGCGAGAAGAGCAGAGTACGGACTGTATAACAAGCTGATGGTGGAGCTGAGGAACGAAGACCCTTGTGCATTCCAGAACTTCATGAGGATGCCGCCAGCCAGTGTTGACGAAGTTGTGGAGCGGCTGAGACCCAGGTTGACCAAGCAGAGCACCAACTTCTGGCCCAGCCTGGACCCTGGGCTCAAGGTGGCACTGACTCTGCGCCACCTGGCCTCAGGACCACCTACAGGAGCATGCATACGGCTGGAGGGTGCCACACAACACCATCAACATTGTGGTCAGAGAAGTGGTGCAGGCCATCATCGAAGAATACCTGGAGGAGCTCCTCCAGTGCCCCTCCACTGAAGAAGGCTGGAAGAAAGTTGCAGAGCAGTGGTATCAGAATGGAACTTCCCCCACACCATTGGAGCCATAGATGGCAAATACGTGGCCTGCAAAGCTCCAGCCAAGTCAGGTCCACTTATCACAACTACAAGGGCTTCTTCAGCATCATCCTCTTCGCCATGGTCGATGCTGACTACAAGTTCATGTACATTAATGCTTCAGGCAACGGGTGTTCTTCAGATGCCCAGGTATACAATGCCAGTCACCTCAAGGAGGGGCCGGAACGCAACCTCATCATGGGCTTCCCAGATCCAGACCCCCTGACAACGACACGCAAGATGTGCCCTACTTCATCGTGGGGGATGACGCCTTCTCCTCAGAACCTACCTCATGAAGCCCTACACTTCCAGATACCTCACCCGTGAAGAGAGGATCTTCAACTACAGGCTGTCCAGGGCAAGGCGGGTGGTGGAGGAACGCCTTTGGGCATTCTGGCCAACAGCTTCCAGGCACTTCTCACCACCATGCAGCATCGCCCACAGACCGTGAGGAGGATCGTGGAAGCTTGCTGCATCCTGCACAATCTCATGCGCACCGCTACCCAGTCTTGCAGAACAGGCTCGTGGACCTCCAACAAGGCAATGGGGACATGGAGCTGGGGAATGGAGCAAGGCGAAACCTGATAGATACTGTGGATGTGCAAGGCCCCAACAGAGCTTCGCGTGAAGGGAAAAAGCAGCGCAACCTCCTGAAACACTGGTGCAACTCCCCAGCTGGAGCAGTGGAGTGGCAAGACAGGATAATAGATGCTTAATGGATGCTTCCTTCAGCCTGTCTCATCACACTGATGAGATTGGGCCATGTATGTTGAGTGGCCGACAATGAACAGGGCATTTAATAAAGAGTTGTGTTTATGTTAAAATTTGTGGATCAATGATTACATTGTTATTGATAATAAAGGGCAAAGGTGTGGCACCTGGGAGGGTGGATCATACAGTCCCACTATGCTTGCACTGGAGGTTTATCTATCCCACAGCTATTACCCATCCCAAAGGTATCCCTGCCATCCCACAGCTATTACTCATCCCAAAGGTATCCTGCCCATCCCACAGCTATTACCAATCCCAAAGTATATCCCTGCCCATCCACAGCTATCCTTACCCATCCCCACAAGCATGCAAAGGCTTAAACCATTTCTAAAAGTTTCCACCAAGACTTTATTGAAAAAAAATAAATGAAGCAAGTGTGTGAAGCAAAGATAATCTTTATAATAAAAAGCTGTAAAAGAAAAATGACCCAGTGTCCCAAGCAAAGATAAAGTCAACAGGTAGCCACCCAGTCTCTGGCACTCTTCTCAGTCACTCTGAGGCGTGCCCCATAGTCTCAGGGGTGAAGGGTCCTGTTGCTGTGGAGGTGGCTGCTGCTGGAGTGCTGGTCTGAGGCACCATTGGGTGCCTGGCCCGAGAGGACAACAGGGGAGATGTGTGAGGAAGCTCTCAGACAGCTGGCTCAGTCCTGTTGATGTTGAGAGCCCTTCCTCCATGACATGGGTGGTCAGCCCCAATACTGATGACAGATGTTCTCAGGCCGGCTTGGCTGTGGGGTGGAGGAAGGAGGAGTGTAGTGGGGATGTCTGGTCTGCAGCCTGGGCGAGGTGAGGCGTGGGTGGCATCTTGACGTGGGTGGCATCTGTGACGTGGGTGGCATCTGTGACGTGGGTGGCATCGGTGCGTCAGTGGATCGGTGGCATCAGTGGCATCGGTGGCACCTGGTGTACGATTAACCTGTGCCTGGACTGGGAAGGACTGCCTGTGCTGCTGGACCTCCTGTTGCTGTAGCTTGGCAGGTGAGGCCTGTGGAAAGCCTTGGAAGGGCAGTGACATCACCTGGGTGGAGGAGCAGACCTGGACTGGGTGGGAGCAGGTTCAGCTGGGTCTGGAGGGTTGTGAAGAAAACCGGTGATCCTGTCCTTGATCACCTGGTACTGTGATTCGGACATGTCCATGAGGGTCTGGTTGACGTAGGTGAGGAAGGGCTTGCGGTTGGAGGATGGGACGTTGGTGTGTACCAGCTGAGAGAGGAGATCTACGCTGCTTCTGATGGTGTCCCTGATCTCCAGCAGGACAGTGTGGCTCTGCCCCTCCGGTCTGGGTCTCTGCCTGCTTTCTGTGGAGGTGGAGCTGGGGTGGATATGGTTGGTCTCTGGTGGAAGTGCCCTCTCCTTATTCCCACTGCGTCAGGGGATCCTCCACACCGCTCTGCCACGGGGGTGCAGCTGTCGGGGGGATCTCCGTCGTGGCACGCTCCACAGATACCTGCCTGGACACAGGAGCTGACTCTTGGCCATAAGAGGACTGGCTCTCTGCGGGCTGCTGAGAGAGAGGGTTGTCAGAGGGGCTGCTCCTCGGTGGTAGTTCTCACCCTCCAAGAAGCTGCATTTGGCCATCACATAGGTCTCTCTGTCCGTCAGCTTGACTGCGGCCTGGCCAGATTTCTTGAGGTGCAGCTTCCCGTACCAGGTGTGCATGTGCTTCCACCAGCCGAGGAGCACCTCCGAAGGGTAGCCCAGACTCTCCGCCTTCTCTCTCCAGCAGCCTGCTTCCTTTTGTGTGTCTCTAGAAGCCTGTGTCCCTTCCGCCAAAGATACTCGTTCTCCCTCAGCATTCCAAGCACCTCATCCTCATGTTCCTCTTCGATGGAGTATTGCCTCCTCTCCCGTTCTCGTTCTCGCGTATGCCTCTTCCTCCCTCTGGCAGGGCCATCCGGGCCCTCATCAGAGGGCTTCGAGGTTGAGGGGCTGCTCCACCACACCAGCAGCAGCAGCAGCAGAAACAACAGTAGCAGCAAAAGCAGCACCAGCAGCACCAGGACAGCAGCAGCAGAGTAAGCAACAGCAGCACCAGCAGACCAGAATCAGCAGCAGCAGAGTAAGCACAGCAACACAGCAGCACCAGGAGCACACAGCCAGCAGCACCAGCAGGACCAGCAGCACCAGCAGGAACAGGAGCACCAGCAGGATCAGGAGCAGCACCAGCAGAGTAAGCACCAGCAGAAGCCCCAGCACCAGGAGCAGCGCCCAGCAGAAGCTCCAGCACCAAAGAGTCAGCCCGAGCAGCAGAAGCCCCAGCAGAAGCAGAGTCAGGACCAGGGGGTGGGATGGTGGCCTGTCCCTCTTGCCAGGGCTGGCAGCAGATGGCAGAGGCTTTCTCTTCTTCCCCATGGTTGTTGGCTGGCTGGCTGGCTGGAGCTGTGTCTGGCAGCAAGGTCTTTCCCTGAATGGTGATCTGCTTGCGAGCTGCTTCCCTTTATATCTGCGGGGCTGACGCAATGCATCCTCCCCGCATGCACAGTGAACACTTTGCATCCGCTAGGCATCCGCTAAGCATCCGCTAGGCTTCCGCTCTGCATCCACTTCATCCGCTCTGCATCCGCTCTGCATCCGTTCCTTCCGTTGCGCGTCCGCTTCGCTGTGCTCCCCAGAAGCCCTGAGAATGTGCCATCTGCTTCCATCCGCTTCATCCGCTAGGCTTCCGTTGAGCATCGCTTTCCATCCTGGCTACTTCCTCCCCCATCCTTCCTTTCCGTTGTTGTCCGCTCTGCTTATGCAAATTTGGGGCACTTTTGAGAGTGGATAACAACGGATGAACATTTTCTCGTCCGCTGTGTCCTTTTTACATACGTTTTGCATCCATCAGCCTATGTGACAGGCCCTTAATCTTCAAAACAGCTATCGTTACATTCTTCAAAAACCTCCATTACCAATTTATAAAATATTGGATTATCTCCATGATATATCTTGTTCAATGAAATAGTTTTGTTTCACTGAATATTAATACGTAGACCACTTTTCAAAAGCCAGAAGTCTGTAACATTTGATGGCAAAAGGCTGTGTTTAACTTTTTTTTTTTTACATAGGAGGACCAAATGAATGGGATGGTAATATCAAATAGACGGTACCATATCCCATTCTTATGTAAGATCATTTTTCCCTAGGTGACTGGTTTGGGAGCTGTATTGCTTTGTGGTTTGTTATATCTAATTTAGTTTCTGATACCCTTTTGTGTCATTCTCCACATTGTATTTGGTAGGATACCATGAAATCATTTTTAGCTACAATGGCCATACAGATCTCCATGACTTCATACATCATGTGACTTTTGACTGCTTCTCCTTGCTTTAAACATTTTCCACTGCACTTGAAATAACTTGAAAGATCCTTGCTTTCTTATGTAAAATTAGATTTTAACATAGCAGCAAAACATCCAAGCTTATTTCAGTGAAGATCAAGGAAGGCGACTTGTTCTTAATGAGTTGTTTTGTTTCCAAAGATGCTTCTGCATACTACATAAAATTTTGCTTAGAATTTAGAGAAACGTTGCTTTCTATTCTCAAAAGAGTAAATCTATTCCCATTTACCAAGGAATACATACCTTAAATTCCATTAACTCGTGTGTATTTGATGGGGTAGAAAGGGCTCTTTCTGCTATCCTCTCAAACTCATCACACAGCCTGAAATGGGAAAAGCAAACATGTCATGCACTCACATCTCAAATGCATATGCAACAAACATAAAGAATACAAACTGTTAGGAATTCATAGTCACCTAACAGTTGGGTTGGAAAATATAAACCAGGATAGACATTTAATACTGTCTCTTTAACGGAATGCTAAAATTGTAATTGGGTGTGGTTCCTCAAATGGCCATAAGATGGAACCAGAAACCTGGGTTGTTAGTTCTGTTCTGTTGTTGTTAGTTGTTAGTTGCTAGATGTTCTGATGGTCGATGTTTTTGGTTCTTGCATTTTTCCCTATTGATTGTTGTTGATCATCGTTCTTCTTCGATTGCTGTGAGTCTATTTACTGAATTGTTTATGATACTGGACTTTGTAATTTGGATTATCCCTGGACTGAACACTGACTGCTTTAACCATGTATGATTTGGACTGCTTGTTGCACTTTGCTTAATGGTTTACTGGAAGTAAAGCCTACATTTTACTATTCAGTGTATCTGTGTGCTGGTCATGTGTTATTCAACATCACTCTCACTACGTTTCCCTGTGTGTACTCATTCCCCTAACAGGGAATTACCTCAACACTAACCTAAATACCTGCAGGATTATAGCACATTGAGATTGAAAGCCTGTTACTATTGGTAAGCAGATACCAGTTTGGTATTGGTTAATGTTTTGGGACTACAAGTCAGGTATTGGGAAGTCAGGTTCAAATTCTCCCTTTGCCACAGAAACTCATTGAGAGATTTAGGGCAGTGACTCCTGTTCAGATCAATCTGAACAACAGGGTTGTGCTTGTGAAGAAAAAAAATGAGAGGAGGGAATGCAAAATACTGTACATCATCCTGAATTTTTAAGTAATCAAATAAAGAGACAGAAAGAACCAGTCTATGCTGTCCACTTCCTAGCATCTATTATTGATGTAAAAATGCAGGCAATAGCCTTATGGAAAACTGCAAAGAAAGAGAATGGAGCTGCCTCAATGAAAAGAAAAATAAGGACACTTAAAATAAGATGTTAGCCTATTGCTAACCTGAACAAATATAAATAAATCAGAAATTACACAAAGGCTTGAAGAGAGTTCATTCCCTCCATGCCCACACAACAGGTTCTAGCAATTATAACTGTGCTATTTGAATGAAATACATGATGATATAATACATAATAAGACATAGACACCATCATTCTAGTGGTAGAAATAGAACATGTTTTGAAGCACTGTTTCATGTTTTGAAGCACTGCAAGCTTGTAATTGTTTCCCATGTACATGTATATCTGGACACCGTTCTGCACCCACAATACAACTCTTTCACAACAGATAGGAAATCATTCAAGAAACTGGAATACATATTCCCATCTGCAGGGATCAATTCTTGAGAACAATTTGCTGCCTGCAGCCACAGCTGGGCCAGAGCTACAATTATTTGCATCCTTCCAAATAAGACATTTACCTTGTATTAAGATCTTGATGATCTTTGAACATTTTGCCAATTATTTTGGAACAAATTGAATCAGCTCGTTTTGCCAGTGATCTGATCAGCTCATCACAATGTAACTCAAACATTCCTAGGCGAATACACTAAAACACAAGCATTGATGAGAAAAGAATTGCCAGCAAAAATAAAAAATATAGTCTTTAAATATCACAAGAATCCCAAGAGATATCAAGTTTCTGTTCTGTTTTGTTCCTGGTGCCAGGTCATCATCAGCAGCATATTATTAAAAACAGATGGCTGACTTCCCATTCATAGCAGTTGTGAGTTACTCTAATCACAAAAGAGATCAGAGCTATGAGGAGTTTTCCAGTTGAATCTGTTATAATGAACTGAAAGAGATGGAGGACTTTGATAATAGCCCAATCCTTTGAATAAAAATATTAAAACTCAGATCATGGATTATAAAGTGTGAAGTAGAAATGGTTCTTATTTGCTAGTCCGCCCTTTTTCTTCCAATGGGCATTACTGCTAAGGAGATTGCCCAGGCCCTGATCTCAGACTGCATGGAACACTCTGCAGGAAACCTTTATATTTGTTTTATTGACTGAGGGTTCAGAGATAGCTTAAAAAAGAGAAGGGAGCCCCCCCCCCCCCCCCCCAGCAAAGGCATGGCTCCAGACCATATGACATAAAGCTGACAGGAAGGGAATATGAAGGGAAACATCTCTTCACCACCTACGTGGTTATACTATAGAATTCACTTCAAAGGGTGCAGTGATGGTAGCCAAATCTTGAAAGGGATGGATGGCAGAGCAAGCTACACTATATTTAGATTAATTGTTGCCTTGAAAGCCTGTCAGGAACATCTAATCCAATGCCAAATTTGTTCTGGCCAGTTTTCTTCCATTAATTGGGGAGAAACAAATGGGGGATGAAAAGTTTCTCTACAAATTCTTGAGAGAACACTAAGAGGAAGGAGTATAAGGTAAGTTTGTTGCCTTGAATTATTTATAAAAATGAATAAAGTGGAAATTTTGAAAATTCTAAAAAAATTCTAAAAAAGACATGTGTGCCTCATGGCCCTCCATACAATTATAATTTTTATATTAAATAAAGTGGGGAAATCTGTTCCATCTCATGAATATAATGTTGGAAGTAATTCTGACTGTTATATGAGCTTTCAGCTCTCTAGTAAGGCTCTCATTTATTTTATTAATTTTATACTTTGGGTCTTTAGTCATGGAATACCCTTCTATTAGAAGGGTTTGTTTCCTTGTCGAATGAAAAAAAGTGTTCTACCAAACTGATTCTTTCCCTATCTATAGTTCTACACAGGGCTTTGTCACTGTGGAGTTAACATATCCACAAAGCTGGAAAAAAATGAGTAATTAGCCTGCCAACCAATAGTTACAACACAATATCCAATATTCATACCCTAGCATAGAAGCCGATAAGCACATCTTAGATAGAACATCTATAATACCCCAAGCAAACTTCACTTCTCACTGATGAGAGAAGTGTATTCCATACTATTGATTTAAATGCCAGTGATTAGTGACTGCACATAAGATCTGGCACAAAGGACACTGGTTAGAGAGCATACTTTATCAAACATACAGGGATGAATACATTGGCTAGGCTCATACACAGGACAAAAACATATTGTGGTTTCTTCATTCTTCGTTTAATAATACATGACCCTATTATAAGATAGAATAGAATAGAATAGAATAGAATAGAATAGAATAGAATAGAATAATTTATTGGCCATGTGTGATTGGACGGACACACAAGGAATTTGTCTTGGTGCAAATGCTCTTAGTGTATATAAAAGAAAAGATACATTCATCAAGAGTCAAGAATCATAAGGTACAACACTTAATAATAGTCATAGGGTACAATAAGCAATCAAATCATACTAGGAAACAGTCAATATAAATCATAAGGATACAAGCGACAAAGTTACAGTCATACAGTCACAGGTGGGAGGGGATGGGCAATAAGGAGAAGATTAATAGTAATAGTAGTGCAGACTTTGTAAATAGTCGGATCATGAGATCAATGTGTTTTTTTTTAACCAGTCCCAATGAAAAAAATCCTAAGTAAGCATTATGTCTAAAAATAGTTCCAGTGGATTGTCAGTGATAAGGCTTTAAAGGTGATGGGTATAATAGATCATGAAATTATTATACCTGTTGTACTACATATAGTATCAAATGACATGAAATAAAAAAGTATTTGCCATTCAGTGAATACATTACCTTTCTGGAGTAGTACTGAATGTCATCACGAATGCTTTGATACCTGGCGACTTCGGCTGTTATTTCTTCAAATGTGTGCTCCTCTGAGAAGAACTGATCAATATCCCGCTCTGCTTGTTTGGTTATCAAATCATGGTATTTATCGTACAATTTGAGATGTTCAGTTGGTGCCTCACTCTCCTTGGCAATCTCATTCCTAATTTTCTGCTTATGTGCATCCAGAATTTCATCAAGGATGATAGGCTTCAAATTCATCGATTTGGCTTTGCTTTCAGGCTTTCAAAATAATAGAATTTTTTTATACAGTACTACTAATAAAATTAATCAGTAAATACTTAATGATGTTAAATTAGCCATGCAATCCCACACTGAACATCGTGCAGCTGAGCAACTTTCCCCAACTTGGTCTTCTTTAGATGTGTTGGATTACAACTCTGGTCATCCCTGCCTACCTATCCCAGCTGATGAAGAATCATGAGAAACTTATTCATCACTTTTACAGGGCAAAAGGTTGGGGAAACCTGGACTACAGGATTCAAATAGAAATTCCAATATGCTTGCAGAGAATTCAGCCAGCCAAGTCCTTGATTGGCAACTAAGTATGGCATTAATGGAAAGAGCCAAAGTCATTTACAAATCTATCTGACAAGGATTGATGCTTCCTTCACTGTACTTTATACCTGTTCTATTCACAGCAATGTTCCTCACTGTTGGCAACCTTTTTTTTTTTTTTTTGGTATCAGTTGAAATTTATTTTTGGTACATGTTATTTCCGTCATTAGCAATCTTGGAACAAGGGGGGAAAGGCCACTCCTGCATGGTTTATCATCCTATCTACCTTACTATAAAACCACGGGAAATATTTTAATTCAATCCTTAAGTGAAATATGCCAATGTTGTTGTGTAAATATTCATAGTTCAAATTTATGCTTGGTTTATTATTGAGTCTTAATTTTAAAAGTAACGTGGATGTTTAATTTGTTTTTAATTATTTTTCATAGCTGCTTGGAAGAAATAAAAAAGATACATGTGAAATAAATAGATGTACAACATGAGGGGATGCAGTATATGCCAGTGTTTCTTGACATTGGCAACTTTAAGATGGACTTCAACTCTCAGAAGTACCCAGCTGGCCAATTAAACACTGATATATCTACATATACGTAGTCCCTAATTTATCACCATTCTTTTAACTACCAAATTCTGAGAGTCTTGGAAAAAGTGACTTATGATCTCTACTCGCAGTTACAATTATCATATCACCCCTCACAGTCGCTTGATCACAAATTAGACAACTGGCAACTGGCTCGCATTTACAATGGTTGCAGTGTCCTGTGGTCGCATGTTCATAATTTGTGACCTTCTTTACCTACTTCCAGCAAAAAAAGCACATTGGGAAAGTTGGATTCACATAACCACCAAGAGATTCACTTAACAATAGCCCTAAAATTGTCATAAAATCAGGTCCAATTTGACTTACAACCCCAATAACTTAGAATAGAAATTTCAGTCTCAACTGTGGTCATAAATAAAGGATTCCCTGCACACAGAATTCACAAGAAGGACTTTGGGGAATTGACAGCTCCTCAGAACATACATATTTTTCAATCACCCCCACCCCCATAAATAATATAATTACAATATTTCTTACCCACTTTGAATAAAGCTTGGTCTCCACTCTTGGAAACATATTAACAGCTTTTACCATGATTGCAAAAATATTCATAAATATGGCTTCATAGTCATTAAACTCAGGTTCAAATATAATATTTTCATTCTCAAGAATCAGTCGCATTATAAATCCAGGATGTTCAAAGGCATAGATAGATTTCTGCTCAGAGAGAATTAAATCCATTACATGGCTTGTACAGGAGAATACTTACAAATGAAACAAGTCAGAACAAAACAAAATTTAAGAATGTGAGTGAGGGGAACAGTTTTTTTGGCAATGATCACACAATGCTGACTAGCCACAAAGTCCAAAAAGTGACACAGAAAGGAAATGTCTGCATAATGCATTAGTATAAGCATATCAGGCTCTTAAAGTATCAGAGATTGATTGAATGATTGACTGATTGATTGAGAACATGAATCCTACTTGGGCTACACCATTAAGTATTTTTCTGAAAAATCAACCCAAGTCCAATCTCAGAAGAATATGTATAGAAGATATACATATTATTTTCTAAACAAAAGCTTGCTTTTTAAAAAAAGCATTATTTTTTACAAGAGTCACCTGGAACAATGTGGAAAAGTCAGTAAGCTTGTCAGAAAACGCTCACCTTAGGTTGCACAATTAAATCCGTGAAGTCCTCCATTGAATTTAAAGCTAGGCTTTGCAGTTGTTGGGTCATTAAGGCTGCGGCACAGTTGAAGAAAGCCTCTAATTGGGCACTGCTGGCATTGGTAGGCACCTGCTTTCGTTTATTGCCTTGGTAATAGATATTTTGCACTTCTGGGAACCACCTAAAAGGAAGAGAGAGGATGTTTTTGCAATTTGCAGAAATGTTATCTTTCACCAAAATGTTATATAGTTTAATAACATGTAAAAGCAAAGTTTCCCAGGCATTTTAAGCCACCTCTCGTGCTTCTTCAGCATTTTTTTTGTCGTAATGTTTATTCAACCTAAATAGGGTTGGCAGACATGATATTACAATGCACATATAAAAGGACAAACTCATAATTATACTGCCACTACCAGATCTCTTTCCTGTTTTGATCAAGTCTTTACTCCATGGATTTGGAAATACAGAGTACTTCTCGAGAAATGAGGAGTTAAAATGGCTAGTTAGTCCTTCCTTAGCAACCATAATTGGGAGCATCAACTCTGTCACTAAGTGCCAAGCTCTTGAAGCAAAATTTCACATGACTGTGATGGGCTTATGAACTTACTTCCCCTTTGGTCATTAAGCAAAACATCATGCTGTCAGGGCTTACCATTTTATTCTGCCTTCTTTATTAAATCTGTTTATCAGAAGTCAGTTGCAAAGCACACAAATAATGATCATGGGACGCTACATTAAATGAGGCACTCGGTAAGTGAGGGTTGCCGATACAAACATGATTACAGCTGTCATATGTTTGCATCATACTAAGGAGGGAAGAGAAGGTGTGTAACTCTCCACAGGTCCCTGATCTGAAGTATTGGCATCCCTTACTACCAATGATGCCAGCAAGGAAGGTCTGCTGGGAATTAGTTTCAACAACCTCTGAAGGATTTTAAAGGTTATTGCTAGATACTTGGCAGCCACAATCTGGGAAGAAATTTAAAATGAAGACTGCAGTTCAACTGGAGATGCTTGAACTGGTGCAGCCTCCAAAAGTTGCCCTCAAATATGTTAGTGTGACAAAAGAGAGAAATTAAGCCCTTCATTTCTTCCTCCAAAAGTCAACAACACAGCTACCCTTCAAAGTCACACGTGAGCTGGATTTTTTTTCCTTCACTCCACAACTGGCTTGTAACAGCAAAACTGCATCCAAGACAGGCCTCAGAATACAAAAGCCACAACTACCCACCTGCATCATTTCTTGTTCATTCTCACAATCACTAGGACAAATCCAAACCACAATTTGACTCTTGAAATGGATTGAAAGGGTTAGTATGAAGTGCACTTATATTTCTGGATTTTCCCTACAGCCCAAACCTTGCAGGTAAAAGTAGTTTAGCACAGGGGTCGCCAACCTTTTGGACCTCAGGGACTACCAGACTCATACTTTTAAATCCCAAGAACCACTAATATGAATTTTTAAAATAATATATTTAATATAAAATTTTAGTTTTTATATTAAATATATATTTAATATTAAAATTAATATATATCTAATGATATTTATCTATAAATATAAAAATGATTATTTAATTATAACAAAAAATATATAACAAGAAAAGCAGAGCGCCCCCCCCCAAAAAAAAAAATCTGGTCTCCTATCATTTCATTCCTCCCACAAGTCAAAGGAAATCTTTCCTTCTTTTGCCAGGTGTGGCTGCCTGGAGTTGGGGGAGGGAAGGAGGGCCAGGCTGCTTCCATCACTCCCCCCACCTGCACCTTCCAAAGAGACAGAAGTGCAGATGGGGGGGAGGGTCTGAGCTGAGGAGCCTCAGGGCAACTGCAGCTAAGAGAAACAGAGGCAGAAAGGGGGCTTTGCTCTCCTTGGGGGTGGAATGTCCCTTGGCCGCCCCACCAGGAGCTTCTCAACAGGTAGCTGCCTGCAGAAGGACCACCGCTCTTAGTGATTAATTGGGGGAAGGGGAGAGGGAGAAAGTGGGGGGCTCCTTTTAGATCCTGGGAGAGGATTAAGAGAACTCAGATCTGTAGCTGAGGAAAAGCTTCAAGAGGGTGATGCGGAGGCTCTTCCAGCCTCACCTGGAGGCAGGCAAGGAAAGGGGAGAGGCTGACACCTTCACCCCCCCCAAAAGGAGAGTTGTTTTCCTCCATCAGCCCTCCATCCACTGCTTCTGCTGCTCCTCGCCTCTCCTGCCCTGGGAGGGAAGCCAGGCACAGTTTCCTCTCTGCCCAATGGCTTCACCCTCGGCGGGAGAGAAACCCGCCCCGGAGCCCAGCGGTGGCTGATCCGCTCCTCCCAAGCATCACTTCCCCACCGCCTACCTTGCAGAGCCTGTGGGGGGGATGAGAGAGGCTCCCCCTCCAGCCAAGCTGTCGAGTACTCCTTGAGAGAGACGAGAGAAGCAGCCGGAGTCACTCTCATCTCTCAAGAGCCCAGTTGAAGTTTCTCATGCCACTTCAGTAAGTGAGACAACAGTTTGCAGGGTAGCAATTTGACTCCGGCTGCTTCTCTATGTACTACAGATGTGGCAGGACATTCCAGCCACCATGGCCAGTCCCATATTCCAGAGCTGTAGTCATCCCGGTGGAGGAGCTGCTCCTGGATAACCAAAGAGCCAGTCCTGTGCTGACTAAAACTCTGGAATATGAGACTTACTTTCCCACCATCAGCAAGCCATTCCGTGGCAGATTTCCCTCCCCCACCATTTTGGTCTTACCTTCCAGGTCCAGCTCGCATGGCTCTCTACTCAGTCTTAAGGTAAGTTTTGCGCTCAGTTGAAAGGTAGGGGCTTGCAGGCCATGTGGGAAGAGCAGCCTTGTTTTCCCGCGTGGCCCAGATTGATTATTTTTGGACCACCAAAAATTTTCCATGGCCCACCAGTGGGCCAAGGCCCTCTGGTTGGCGACCACTGGCCAAGCAGACAGATCTCACTTAAAATTAGTCTTTCAGCTTTGGCAGGAAAACTGTTCAGTAAGAGCTTGAGAATATTGAGTCATAAAATTAGCTTGCTCAATCTTTCAGTCCAAGGGACATAAATCATTAAAAAGAAATTTGAACTTACTTTTTAAAAAGAGTATCCTTGGCAGCTTCCATTTGTCTTAATATCATGTTCTGGAAGAGTGAAAGTTCCATTGCATCTTGACGAGTGCGAAATGCTGCCTTATCAATTAAGCGCAAATCTCTGTGAGAGTGACAAAAAAATAATTGTGGTGAATATATTTTCACACTTTTTAAAAAATAAAAGTTATTGAAACTTTCTATTTAATCTATTTAAATAGATGGCCACGGTCCACAGGTTCCAGTTTAATTCTCACTCAGACTAAATATTGTAATTGAGCAAGGCTGGGCAGCAATTTAGATTCAATCATCAAAAAGTGCTTCAGAGAGCAAGGGAGTGCAAAATAGCATTTGCCATTTCTTCAGGTAGCCATGGTCCTTAAAGCATTGCAGACAAAAATTATGCTTGCACACACTGAAGTATTTTTTTTTAGAGTTGACAGCTGAAGCCTTGCACATCCCTATTGTTTAATACTCTAAATACAAGCAGAAGCAATCGTACTTTAGGTCCTCTTAGCATTGTCTGATTTTTACATTTCCAATCAGTTTTGGCATTTTCAAATGATTTAGTAAAAAACCCAGAGCAACGGTTTGTGAATAGGAGTTAATTTAAGATTGCAATCTTTGGCTTTGCCAAATTGTAACATGAATATTGATGAACAAAACATTATCTAGCTCGAACAATATGCTTCAGATGAACCAATTAGTGAAATAACATTTCAAAAAAATCTTTATACATCTTTTTTTTCTTCACAGCATTTCTCTATAATTGCTTTTCTTGTTTATAACATGTCTGTATTTCAAATAATTGTTTGGAGAGTGTGAATGCCAACACCTTTAAATTTGTTATGGACACAGGAAAACATCAGCCTTCAACCAATGAAATGAAATTTACTGCAGTCCATTGTGCATCTGTTTCAAAGATTTTCACTAAAGAGCTCAAGTTTTGGGAAAACAAGAAATGATCAACACCTAGATCTGTCTTTCTGCTTCAATATAAATTCTGACAGTACCCCTAATAAAAAATAAGAAAAAATGTACAAAACTGAGTAAAGAAAAAATAGTTTATTTTTGGTTGTTTTTTAACTATTTATATCTGGGCAGCAAATACTGAGTTAAAACCAAATAATAAAATAAAGCTAAAAACACAAATAGCAAATGTCATGACTGTCAAAAAAAAATCATTCCCAACTTACCATAGAACAAAACAATAAAACCAATCAACCAGCAGAACTTACTCAACCCTCCAGTCCTCATGCCTGGGGGAACAGCAGGTCTTTCATGCATCAAGAGGTAGTGGCAATTTTCCACTAAAGAAGGTGGAAACTGCATTCTGCCCAAATTCTATACTGTCTTTGCTGTTCACAAGGTCATTGGGATATAAGTCTTGGAAGACTAAAACAGTTTTTTTGCTTTAACACTTAACTACCTTCTCAAATGTGCTTTGTGAGCCAAACTATTCATTTATCTACTTAGCCATGTGGCAACAATGCTTGTTCTGTAGGTGTGTGGACCAGGCCACAAGGTTAAAAAATGTTTCTATGTGGTGGAGGATACAAGTACTCCGAATGTGTCCACTGTTGTACTGATTTCAGCAACGATACCTTTCTCTGCAGACACACACACACACACATATCCTAAGCAGTGGTCGGATTCAAAAAAAATTATTACTGATTCTATAGGTGTGGCTTGGTGGGCATGGCAGGAGAAGGATACTGCAAAATCCCCATTCCCTTACCATTCCTGGGGGAAGGTTACTGTAAAATCCCATTCCCTCCCCACCCCACTAACCTGCTTTCCAGCTCCGTTCTCCTGTGCAGGGCGAGGAGAAGAAGACCCAGCCAATAAGCTGGGACTGGGAGGCCGAGAATAGATGGGGGTGGGGCCAGTCAGAGGTGGTATTTGCCGGTTCTCTGAACTACTCAAAATTTCCGTAATCAGTTCTCCAGAACTGGTCAGAACCTGCTGAATACCATCTCTGATCCTAAGTGTTTTAAGGAAAAGAGGAGTAAAATTCTTCATAAGACAAAGGCAATCAGGACCAAAAAAATCACAAAATCCCTTTAGGGAAGCCTAAGCTACCCATTCATCAAAATATTACATATAGCATTTCTTCCCTTTTTTATTTTATTTTATCATTCATAGAAATAGAAATTTATACATACATGTATGGAATGTGATTCTTTTGAAGTGATATTTTCAGAGTGCACTGAATAAAAGCTTAGGGAACACATCTGAGAGTTTCAGCATTCTTAAGGAAATTAGCTATTAAAATACATTATCTTACTGGATTAGCCTACATACACATTTTAGTTTTCTAAAAAAAAAAAAACCCAATCTGATAGACTGTCTCATACTTTTCTATCTCAGAAAAAAAGAGGAACAGCTCAATTAAGTTTCCCTATTAGATATTACTATCTCATATCTTTATAGAACAAAACTAAGCATAGTAAAATGTTTTTCCCCCACTTCTTTCCTTTTACCACAATATATACTTATTAATAAAATAATCTCAGCTGCCAGGATAAAAATACCACACTTGGAAATTGGCTCAACTGCTGATTAAAACGAATAATGGTAATGTTTCATGGCCTTTCCCAGTCAGGAAGAGAAACCTGATCAGGCACAGCTCTGGAAATATTTTAAAGATAATGTTCTCTGACAACAATTAGCTCCTTCAGGGCTCTTGCTGTCAGAATGAAGCACTGCCTCCACAAAACGAGCTAAGCACATTTTGCCTGATTTGCCTTCACGCCAACAGCCCCGGGTGAACATTTTTGGCTATTAATCCTACTGTAGTTCTTTCTGAATTCTTTGTTATCATTATTGTTTGCATACATTCAATATTAAGCCAGTTTTACATCTCATTACTGAGCACGATAGAATGAGAACACTCATTTGCCTGATCCCAGCATTTTGCAAGCTGAGGTCATAAATAAACTGTACTGAACAGAATAAACTAATCTTCTGCAACTAGATGCCCTCCAGTTTTGCTGGGCTATGATTTCAATCTAACGAAACCAACATGGATGTTGTCATCCAGCTGCAGATCTAAAGGACATCAGATTGGGAAGACAGTGAGGTCTAAGTGATCTTCAAACTGAGAACAAGGAGCGAAAGGCAAATATTTATACAATTAAACATTTAATCATTATCTATCTGCAGCACTACTACTCATCTAACATTTTGCTTTATGTCAGTGGTCATTAGAGCATACCTGCATTAAAGCAGCTGAAACCCATTAAACTATATTCATTTAAGGAAAATACTATGAACCAAAATATTTGACATAACACACTTATCCAGGTCATGGACAGATGTAACTTGTAATGTAAACACCATGACCCAGTCAGCACTAAATGGGTTAATTTTAGCCCTTGGTGTTGCCTGAGGCTAAGTTAAACTGACCTAGTCAGTTATCTCATCCAAACAGAGCATGAACAATGATGCACCATAATCTATCTTCCTGCTGCTGATGTAGAGATGAAGTCCTACAGCAGCCCCACGAATATAGGACTATTCTAGAAATTTCCCCTTGCTGCTGCTTTTATTTTTGGCCCTCCCTCTTTACAGCTACATAGGTCAATATGAAATGCAGAAGTGATCTCTGTCCATGAGCGCCTTGACCCTAATCCAGCTTTGGGGATTTTAAAAAATATCCAAAGTAAATTAAAATGGAAGGAAATTACTGCCTTCCAATCCCATTTATGGCAATGAGAAGACCAATAAAGAAGCAATGAGAAGACCATCAAAGCAGCTAT
This sequence comes from Laticauda laticaudata, assembly GCA_004320025.1. Classification (NCBI taxonomy): domain Eukaryota; kingdom Metazoa; phylum Chordata; class Lepidosauria; order Squamata; family Elapidae; genus Laticauda; species Laticauda laticaudata. The sequence continues at coordinate 26,195 of BHFT01043192.1, forward strand.
TACTCATTTGACTATGGCATCTATGACCACATCCCATTAGTATTTGCCTGAGGTAGGAATTGATGGAACATACAATTAATAAGCTACAACCTGATGGAACTTCCTAAGTTCAAGTCCCTATTTCTCCATGAAAGCCAGCTGGGTGAGATGGGCTGGTCACTCTCTCTCAGCCCAATCCACCTCACAGGGTGGTTGTTGTGAGGTAAGTAGTGGAAGGAGGGTGTGTTGGATATGTTTGCCACCTTGAGTTATGTATAAAAATAATAAAGATGGGATACAAATAAATAAAGCAATAAATAAAATAATAAATATTCTCCAAAACTATTGTTAAAGGAACATCAACCCTGGAGTACTTTTATGATTAGAGGAGATACGTTCTCTCTTCCTTTCAGCCACTGACCCATTCATCATTACATACATACATACAAAACAACCTGGCTGCATTTTTATCCAGGAGATTCTCGATGACTAATTCTTTTTTATTATTTGAATTTTATGAAGTTTTTTTACTATATGAAGAAATAATATCAAGCAGAATACATTGTACTTCTATACCTCTCTAAAGTAACCTTTCTTTGTGTCTCAGTTGCAGCCCTATCTACTTATCAGCAACTAGAGGCCACCAGTGTAAACTTCAGCCATACATGTAGTTTTACAAAACAAAGAATCAACAGTCAATTTGAAATAAAAGAAGGGAAAGAAAAAGACAAAGTGATCCCTGGGTCTCCACTGTTATATCCCCTCCAAGATCAAATGTGAATATCCAACAGTTCCTTAGTCTTGTCTTGTTTTGCTTTGTCCTGTTCTGTCTTTGCCTTTCATCTCTTCATTGTTATTGTCTCTTTCACTGCCAACTCCACATGATCTTCCATTCTTACTTCAAAATTGTAGCATAACAGCAGACCTACAGAAAATGAACACAATATGTGCTGTTATTCTGGACTATCTTCCACTCACTCTTTGCATTTCAGAAGCAGAAAAATGTAGTGCTGATATTTTTCACAGATATGTTTCTTCACTTTGTGTCAACAGCTGTAATTTTTGGACAGGACCATAACATATTTCAGAAGTCACTTCATCTTCTAGAGCATTACCATCATTTGTTACTCTCTAGGACAGGGGTTGCCAACCTTTTGGACCTCAGGGATCACCAAACTCATAATTTTAGATCCCAGGGACCACTAACTGGTTCTGTGGGTGTTGGGTGTGGCCTAATTTGTAAGGTGTGGCTTGGTGGTCATGTCACTAGCTGGGCATGGCTTGTATGGTAAATAATTTATAAATATTATATATAAATATTGTATTTTTATAAAAAAAAGAGCAACCTTTTATCCAAAATCTGGCAAAAGCAGGCAGCAGATTGAGTTGCTACAGACTCACAGATTCATTCAGAGGTCTATCTTATCTGCCATCGGCTAGCTTTAAAGTTTGTCACATAAATTTGCTGTGCAAGCAAACTCCACAAAATTAAACTCACAAGAACTATGCATATAAATATTGAAATTTTTTATTTAAAAAAAAAGAGCACTTTTACCCAAAATCAGCAAAAGCAGGGCAGGCCTGCATTGAGTTGCCCACAGAATCATTCAGATGTCTATCTGCCCAATTGGAACTCAGTCTCTCAATTTGCTGAGTCTGCACTGAATTTGCTTGCAAGCAAACCTTCAGTCCTAAGGGAGGTTTGGCTGTGCTGAGCTGAAGGAAATATAAGCAACAGTTTCTCTAACTGGATAAAGATTATCCCAGAAAAGTTCAAAGGCCAGATATAAAACAAAAGGATCACCTTCATTTTTAATCCAATATCAATGAAACTTGGAAATGACATTATAATGAATAAACCTATTACAGCAACAAAAACAATAATTTTGCTTTCCTTTTTAAACATTTTATTAGATTATAGAACAAAATACAAAAATACAATTATTTTGTGAAGACCAAAATCAGTTTAATGCACTATTCTCTGGGTTAAGTTGTAAATATTTTTTTTTAAATTAAATTATTATTTTTTTAAATTAAAACATGAAATTACACCAATCTCATAAGAAAACCCAATTGTTTCAAGATGTCACTTTTGATGAGATTTGGGCATTTTAATATTTTAAAGATAAAAATATTTTGAATTGTGGGGGTGACCAAGTACCATCCAGAGATGTAACAAACACCATAATGCTCAGATATGGCTTGTTTGATTTAATTACCTTTAAATTAAAAGGTAGTTAGTGTAAGAACAAGAGCCAGTTTGAGGTAGAAGTTAATGGTACCAAAGTAGAAATTAGTATACTGCAAGTAGATGAAGTGACTTCTGAAATATGTTATGGTCCTGTCCAAAAGTTACTGCTGTTGGCACAAAGTGAAGAAACAAATCTGTGAAAAATATCAGCACCACATTTTTCTGCTTTTGAAATGCAAAGAGTGAGTGGAAGGTAGCCCAGAATAACAACACATATTGTGTTCCTATGTTAGGCATAAAGCCAGCTGGATGACCTTGACTCAGTCACTTTCTTTCAGCTCTAGAAAGAAGGTAATGATAAACCACTTCTGAAATCTTGCCAAGAAAACTGCATGGACTTGTCCAGTTACCAGGAATCAGCACTGACTTGAAAGCATCAAAAAAAGGAGAGAGAGTAAGAACAAGCCATGTCCTGTATTCACCATCATTACAGATTACCACCTAATAAACAATGCTTTTCTAAATTTATATTCCTCTCCCAAGAGAAGAAAATAAGCTGCTATGACCAAAACAGCCTCTACTATTTCAAAACATGCATTTGTTCATCATTATCAAATGCCAGTCTTAAATGTGAAACTGGCTCTGTGAAAGAGATGTATTTTTCTACCTCATTTGGAAGCACAGACATGCAAACAAGACATATGCAAGGGTGGGATTCCACTAGTTCGCACCTATTTGCTAGAACTGGTTGTTAACATTCTAAGCAGTTCAGAGAACCGGTTGTTAGAAGAAATTACTGGCCTAATCCTGTGAGGAAGGCAGGAAGGAAACATTCTGGTGTTGCTTACAGAAACTGCCTCTCCGTTAACCCTTATTACATTCTTGGCCAGACTAGACTTCCTGTCTCAGAAACTTCTCTGGAGTTTTTTTCCCCTCCCTTGCTGGTACTTTGCTTGTATGGAGTGACCATTCAAAATTACAATGGCACTGAAAAAAGTGACTTACGACCATTTTTCACACTTACGGCTGTTGCAGCATCCCCACAGTCATCAGAGGCCAGGCAAGGAGATGCATGCCTCAATGTTAGTGATATTGAGTTGGCCACACCTAGCCAATAACATGACCACCAAGCCATGTCCACCCAGTCACATGACCACCAAGCCATGCCCACCACCTAAACCATGCCCACAGAACCGGTTGTTAAAAATTTTGAATCCCACCCCTGGACCTGTGATTAAATCTTCTACGCTTCCAAATGAAGTAAAAAAATATATCATCACAAAGATTTCCTCATAATATTTCAGGGATCCTAGACAGGCCTAAGGGCCTTTCAAGAGTGAATCACAGGAAATCAAGATGAGACAAAAAGAAATGCTATTCAAGATGCATTGCTTCAGGAACCATGGAAAAAATGAAACTTGACTGCCTGGCCTAGTGCACAATACTGCAAAGCATGGGCTGTTTCAATCCAACGATTGAAACAATTTCATTCTTGAAGCACATCCACTTACTTCTTTGATTTTCATGCAACATGTACAAAAAAATCTTGGACCAACTGAAAAATAATTGTTCCCTTCTCTCCGTAAGAAAGGTAGCTAAGCCTATTGTAACAGGAACTCAGTAGAGCAAATGGTAGCACAGCTGATAATAGCAACATCACACAAATGTAATAACTTATGGAACTGTATCAAAATTTATAATACAAATTGCAACCACATTTATATAATGCCATAGCACCCAATTCCATTATTTTGATATCATTGTGGTTTATTATGATGCTGCCTACACTTCTCTTTAGATCTTCTTTTCCTTGAAAATGGAGCAAATGGTTTGAAAAGGGATAGGATGTAGTGCAGTTTTCAAATTTTTAAGAAAACCGTTCATATTTTGACATTCTGATTCTGTAACTTTATTATTTATAAAATAACATTTCCATTCTTATCCCTCCAAATCTGTCAACTTGAGAATATCTGCTTCCCTTTCTAATTCCTTCGTTGAATAAGTCATAACACCAGTGTCAGGCTACAAAACTTTTCCCATTCACTCAACTAGAATGAATTTCTGAAAACGTATCAAAACGTATCAAAAAGGAATCCTTTACTGAGATGAGACAATTCATGTAGGAGTTCAAAGCAGCCTCTGAGATTTCTCAGGGCATAAAGGGATACATAAGGAGTTTAGAACCCCTCCCTTTATCTCAATAAGTATTTAGTGAAATAAAAGCCAGTATGTTAATTCCTCCCCACCCCTTTTGTAAGAAACGATCTTTTTCACAGTTTCCCAGGGCATACCTAATTTTCCCCCACCCCCTTTTTAGAATGAACTTTTCCAGAAATTCCCAGGACACATCTCACTGAGGAATTTTTATGATCTTCTCATCTCCTGGCTGTGTCTCTCAGAGGTGATAGTTCTGGCCATCTGGCTTTTCTCCCTCCATTGTATCATGTGTGAGTTATACAAATTCGATATAAGATTAAATATATTCAGGTTACATCAAGAAAGGATTTCTTTATCAGCCCCCCCTTTTCTTCCTCCATTGAAGAAATGACAGATACACAGATCTGACAACTGGTTTCTCTCTAAGGAATGGGATTCAGGCCTCAGAAATAGGTCATCTCCAAAGTTAACAATTAATGTATTCAAACCATGACACAAAACAGCCAAAAATAATGCTGTTTGCAATGGTTTTGTGATTGCTTCTTTTTCAGGAAAAATTTTCAGAGCTGCTTACTTTAACTTCTAAATGTGTGTTTGAAATGGAACCAAGCTTATAATCAAAATTACTATATGAAAATAGTTACTTTTCAAAGTAGGGGTCCAGATATTAGTTTATTATTTACAAATACTATGAACCTCAAAAAAGATGCCAATCTTTTTGAAGATCCCATGGAAGAGAAATCTCAGCATTGTTACTCCTGTAAAATACAAATCTAAAATTGGATGTGTGGACAGAAAAGCAGCATGGGAGTTAATGCACAGCAGAAAAAAACTGCTGTGGTTAAAAAATTTATAAAACATATTCCTCCCTATAGATCTGAAATTGCAATCTCCAGAATTTTTAAAGACTGATAGCTTTATTTTACTTTAGTTGATTTAAACTCCAGAAGTTCTTTAAAATATTATGCACTTAAATACATGTGCATACATATATAAACACTAAGAATAATCAAAATATTGGTATATTGCATTGTGATACAATTCCATATAATTAGTCAAATTTATCTCCATAAATAAAATGCAGAATGTTAAGTTATGCCAAGAACTTCCAAGTCATCCTTCTGGAGACTTCTGGTGATAGGTTTGCTAGTATGAAAAATGAATTCTTCTCATCTGCCTTCTAAGAGTTGTCTAACATACTATTTCATACCTTTTTACAAAATTATCTACAAAAATCAATTGGACTCAAGATTCCTCATTAAAGATATCCTAATATCCTGAGCCTACAAGGAGAATTGCCCAGGTGCAAAGAGGAACTGAAGATACACTAGGGAATATAAACCAAGGCTCTTACTTATTATAGTTATAGTATTATAACTATATATGAGCCATGGTGGAGCAGTGGTTAGAATGCAGTACTGCAGGCTACTTCTGCTGTGTGCCAGTTGAGTACAGTTTGGCAGTTCGATCCTGACCGGCTCAATGTTGACTCAGTCTTCCATCCATCTGAGGTCAGTAAAATGAGGACCTAGATTGTTGGGGGCAACAGGCTGACTCGGTTAAACTGCTTAGAGAGGGCTGCAAAGCACTTTGAAGTGGTATATATATCTAAATGCTATTGCTATTAAATATAACACAAGAAAATGGTCACTGTAACTTTATAAATATTAGTCCAACAGATACAAAATCATTTCTTCCATTGTTGGTAAAATATGTTAGCTTACAACTGGAAAGGGGGAAAAGGAAGATTAAGACCAGCTTTAGATAGCAACACCCTCATAAAGCTTAAAATACCTGTAAATTAATATTGTACACTAGTTGAAAAGTTTGTGCCTGTGGACAATGCAAGGTTTATTGCTTAAAGATCTCTCTCTCTCTCTCCCTCCCTCCCTCCATCTCTCTCTCTCCCTCTATCTCTCTTTTTCTCTCCCTCCCTCCCCCTCTTTCTCTCTCTTTTCAGAGAATTAGCCATCACTAATGCTAGTACAACAGGAAACGGACCAGTTCCTTCAGCAAAATCCAAGACAACTTTGATTAAAAAGTATCTTCAGTCAACTTTATGGAAACCAATGTCTTTTAAATGCTGAAACCACAACTTTAATTTTCCAAAACTACTGTATCTGCTAACACTAAAGCATTAAACAAGCTCCAACATTTGTTAAGCTACTTGTCATAAGATTATGATTTGTAAGATTTATAAGATTATGAGATTTATAAAATCTCACTATGTGTGATAATAAAGAAGCTGACATCTAGATATTTGTCCAAGCAGAGAGAAGTTCCCCAACTGTTTTGAAGCAAGCTATAGGCTATTTGTGCCTGTGTTCTTCAACCAGCCCAGTTTATGCTCGTTGTTAACTTTATTCATAAAAGAAAAATGGTTTTCATACTAAACAATTATTTTCTCCCTAAGACGGTTGTTACACTATCAAATGCCCCCTCAATGTCTTAGAGACGCAGAATAACTTCCAAGGGTGTGTAACAGCAATCAAATTTTGCTAAACTTTAATCGCTGAACTACTCCTTTAATGCTTCTAAAGATATCTGGCACTTTTTCAAATTTATCTAAGTCATGTCTTCTAAGACTCCAGCATTAGTTTTCTTCTGCCAGAATCAAGCAGATGGCTTCATTCCAATTCAATCACTTTCAAAGTAGTAAGAAAGAAATCTCTAATAAGAGCTTGGAGCCCAATAAGTTGCCCTTGAAACAAAGAAGCAAGTAAAACCTTAAAAAGCTTTCAAAATAGTTTCTGATTGAGGATGTTCCTTAAAGAAGATTCACTGAAGAATTTTTGTAGCCTGCTTCCAAAGGAGTAGCAAATTGAAATTCTTTGCAGATTGGAAGATTCAAAACAATCTGTAACTAAATAATATTGAAATGATAACCTGCAAAAAGTATTTTACAAATCTTGTAAACTGCTTGAGTTGTGGGCAGCAAATTTCAACCCTTCTATTAACAGAGATGTGTTGAGAAAATAAGTCCTTGAAACTGCTTATTGGTCATAAGAATTGTAATTCAGAATTTGGTTCTAGAAAACATGGCTTGAATTTAAACATTACTCAGCTTCTGATGAAGGAGACTGAATACTGAGAGAGGAAAAACCCGCTCTTTTGGCCTTCCACAACGGTGTGAAAACATTGCATTGCAACTTTGCCTGGGGCACAAAGAGGAACACACAGCCATAGGACTGACTAGAGCCCTAAAAACCCTCCCGTCTTTTAACCAATATTTTAACATCTCTTGCCTCTTTTAAATTTCATAAACTATTTTTATGTTTTTAATATTTTATTGTACACTGCCTAGAGTCCCTCTGTGAGGGATATGAGTGGTTTTAAAATGTGATAGAGAGATGGAACAACAATGGAAGTCACAGTCATTCAACACAATGAAGCAGATTTGACCTTGGTAAACTATCTATCAGAGGAAAATCCTGAAGCTGTTGGGTATTCAGAGAAAATTTAGATGATCTGGAACTCAGCTAAGTAACATGTTGAAAAAAATATAATTTTCAACACAAAGAGTGGGCCCAAAAAATGAAACATTTACTCCTGCTATCTGGACTCAACCAAAAGACCAGATACTCGTCAGTTCCATTGTTCAAGCAACAAAAGAATGAATTACAGGGGAACAGTGTTTGGTGCAAATGGATAATAGATTTGATTTCTACTCTAAGAGGATTTGTTCAAGAGGGGGGAAATCCCAAAGTTGAGATCACATATAATTACATACATTGGCTTATTGTAAAAGTATCTATCTGGGGCAAACTATCCAGTATTTGTAAGTTATCATCCTAACAACTGATCCTAACAAACATTATGGCTTATATTTTACACATCAATTGAAACAACTGTATTTTTGGAAGTACTTTCCTAGACTTTAGAGGAATTTAAACTCAAGTATTTTGGGTAGTATTGAACAATCTATTCTTTTCATCATAATATTGTCTGTGCTTATATAATCTTTGTAACCCTTTCCCTTCTTTCTTTTTATAATCTTTTGATTATAGAAGCCTTGGGCAGTCTATAGATACTCAGAACTGGTAATGTTATTGCAGAGCTGAACTTTGAAATAAGTTCCTCCATGCTCCTCAAACATGAAAAACAAGATTGCCATAGATGCCATAGTCTAACATTTAAATGTGACTTTTTTTTAGTTTCCCACCATGATTAGCAATATTGGAAAGCTTAAAAAGGGGTGGAGGAGCAGTTTAGAAACTTTTTTTAAAAAAATTCACATTTGAGAATGAAACTAACCATTAATTACTTGCAGTTGAATCTACTGAACCCACAGAAGAGCCAAGATAGCATGTTTAATGGCTGGATGCTCTTCTTATCGCCAACACGGGAGTTTTCTTCAGCAGATATATTCTCAGAGTGCCCAGAGAGAGAAATATCTGCCTCTATCAAGGATCAAGCTCACAGCCTCTTGATTGTGAGGTGAGAACTCTACCTCTAGGCCACCACACCACTCAATATTCTGCATGTTCACAAAGAGGAAAATCCATCTCTGCTCTCTTTACACTAAGCCATAAGTTACATCATACAAACTGCATTGGCTGAGTTTAAATACTGCATTAAACCCAAACCCAAATAAATTAAATTATGGTGTTCTGTTACTACCTCCAAATTATGATTATTAATCAGTTCTATGTAGTAAGTTAGTTAATTCAGTTTAGATCCCTCACTCCAATCAACTCTGGGCAACTCACAACAATAAACAATTCAATGTTGTTTAGTAATAAGGACTGCATTCTACAGACATCCATAATAGCTATAATGATATCTAAATTATGTAATATGCATTGTGAGGCCAGCACACAAATGACTGAATTATGTACTTGAATTGTGATATTTGATGCAAGTATGTAAGTCATTCCATTTGTTCAATGAAATGTTATGATTTCCCTGCTGCAGATGCCTCTACCAGCAACCTTGAACTTTTTCTGGGTTAAAACTTAATGAGGCAGGCAAAAGGCTTCAAAGAAAAGATGAAAGGGAGGGAGGAAGGAAGGAAGGTAAAGGAAGGAAATCTGTCCAAATATTTTCCATGAAACCACACAAAGGATGAATTGCATGCACTGTACATATTCTTCATTTTCACTGATGAATCATAACACCCATACCAGCTTCTCATTTGGTTAGCTGCACATAGCTGCATTTTAAGTACCAGAATTCTGGTAGCCAAGCTTCATACCTCTGAAGATGCCCTTCTTCAGTACGGATGATCTATGCATTGAAAATATTGCTTACTTAAAAGTTGCTTGCCAGAGATCTAGAACAGACATCATTGTGGGATTCATTGCATATAAATTTTCTTTTATGTAATTGCGAGCTGTAATGTAGGACTTATTCCAAGGTTTTGGCACAATTTCTATTCTAAAGAAAAAAGAAAGCAAAATAAAAATCAGTACTACAATCCTAGAAGACAATTGCAGTGCCAACAGATCTATTCTACACTAGTGAGTTTTAAATTTCAAGTAAAGCCAATGCATTACCTTGTTAGAAATTGAATGTGCTATTCTAGCCACAACAAATATAAGAAAGGGAGGTTGTCGTCATTCCTTTTTTAAAGGCCCTGTCACATTGGCCGACGGATGCAAAATGTCTGTACAAAGGACACAGCAGACGAGAAAATGTTCCATCCGTTGTTATCCGCTCTCAAAAGTGCCCCGAATTTGCATAACCAGA
>BHFT01043194.1:0-41345 GCA_004320025.1 Laticauda laticaudata
AGCATGGATGCACTAGTCCACACACGTAACTATTTAACAATTGGAAGTGTATGAAAATTTGCAGCTTTAAGTGACCAGTTTTATACTGGTATTGATAGAGAACCTCCCCAAAGTCAGCCAAGTTCTTCTCAATCATAGGTAGCTAGCAAATGCCATCTGAATCAGATTTCTCCAATCAGTGTAGAATTTCTAGTCTATGTGACTAATATTTCTAGAGGATATCATAGTGGAGAAAATTAAGTTACAGATTTATCTTTAACTTACTATATATGCTTTTTATCTACATCACAATTTACCCTTATCTTTAACTGAGGCTTTCCTGGAGTGTATTATAGAAATAAATAAGTTTTTAACTACCAGGTTTACAATTGAAAAGCGTGGAAAAGAAGGTGAGAACAGAGGCTTGTAAAAAAAAGAAAATAAGACTCATTTGTTTGATAAAATGAGCAGTACAACTGTTCAGGGAGAGAAGGAACCATTCTTTCAGCAGTTCTTAAAATAATCCTGCTTTCCTTCTTGTTTGCTTTAATCTCATTAAATTTAATGGATGCCAGTATTCTAGAAAGCTGAAACAATTCAGGCAGTTATTGATCTGATTTTAGCCTTGTGCCTGATATTCACTTCTTCACAGTAAGACTTGTAGAATGGAGCCCACATTAGTAAGAGAAACCTAATATACAAACTGGTGAAGAGGGAAGCAGTGCTCAAGATTGGTTTGATTTTGAGTAAGGGAAAAATTGCTGAGTTCATGTATAATGAGAAATATTTAACTGGTTCTTATGTATCAAGAAGGCAAAATTGGTAGGTTCATACATCTCCCTAATGGCCAGTGATGAAGAGGTACAAACTGGCACTGCACACAATGATGCGAATAATCACATAGTCTTTGGACATCATATAGCTGGATCTTGTTATGAACAAAGACATTTCAAAGGCCTTCACAATTCCAGACAAAATGAGAGAAGTGAGGCTGTGGTGATAGATTCCACATCAGAGCTGACATGGAATCCATTGTGAGGCACTGAGGCAGGCACTTGCATTCAGCCCAGATGGCCAGCAGCCCCAAGGATGACTGAAAAAGCAATGAATGGATTGCCTGCATGACAATATGTGATCCACAGGCATATACCCTGCTGATACTGCAGACCAAACAAAGTGGCGGGCGAAATACAAAACTCTGGACCTGGTGATATGATGGAATAACACAAACAACAAAAACAATAACAACAAGATCTATCTCACGAATTAAAAAAAACTAGCCAACCAGGTTGTGTATGATTTAGGGTGCCTAAACTGATTCTTACCTGCTAATTTTCCATTAAATCTACCTAAGTTTATTTCTGCAGGATACAAAGTTACATATAGGTTGTTAACATGGGGGAAAACATGTCTACAGTAGAATGGCAATAGATTGGTTTGGCAGGAAAAAAAATATAGAAGTAGAAAGCAGAATATCTTTCCTGCTTTTAATTTCTCAAAACTGACTTTTATTTTCTGGTGAAAGCAGTCATTAGGCTTTTGTTCCCTTTTGACTGCTAGATAAGATCTACAGACTGAAAAATAAATCTCAAAGTCTTTGTGTGTTAAAATTCAGATTTGTGTTGTTTTCCCCCAAAGTGGGAGTAGGATTTAGTTCCTGGTATCTCTGTGGAACTGGAATTGGATTATACCTGTTTACAACTTATTTAGGCTAATCTTAAAGAGAATTTAAGTACTTTATTGGAGATAAACAAAGAACAAGTTGATTATCTTGTTAATTGCTGTAGAAAATCCTGATCCTTTTATTCTCCCTGTTTCTCTTCTGCCAAGAGAAAATATCTTCTATTCTGGTAAAACAAAAAACAAGTGAAGGGTCTTTCTGTCCAAACTTTTTAATGCTTTTTAAAGCATAAGTAAGAGAAGGCATTAGTTATGTGTTTTGTTGGAGACTAGGGCTATTTATGTTTCAAAAATGATTTGGAAGAAAGCTTTGGAATCAATAGGACAGGGTGACTTCTTTAAAAAGTCACATTTTTTCAGACTCATGTAGAAAACTGAAAAAAGATACATTACTTAAAAGAAGTGTTGCATTTGTCCTCAGGAGTTTCAGAGTACCATTTCCAAACACATTTTGAAGCCTGCACAGTCATTATAGAATCTCTTTAGAGTTTCTTTAGAACCTAATAAAATGCATAGATAGTACAATGGATTTTATTTTGTAATGATTTTTGATTTTGGGAGACAGGACGAATGCTTAAATTGTTTAAGTTATAAAAAAGAAAGTAATAAATATGTTTACTGATTAAATAAGTGATTTATTAAGAGCCCCAGTGGCACAGTGGTTAAAGTGCAGTATTGCAGGCAAACTCTGCTCACAACTTGGAGTTTGATCCTGAACATGACTCAAGATGAACTCAGCCTTCCATCCTTCCAAGGTCAGTAAAATGAGGACTCAAATTGTTGAGGGTGATATGCAAATAATGCTTCTACATTGTAAACCGCCCAGAGAATGCTGTAAAGTGCTATGGAATAGTATATACTTTATGCTTAAATGCTATGCTTATTCAGTGTGGGTATTCTGGAGCACTGTCTATATCTATTCTCTCTTTCTTCCCCACCATCATTAATTAATGCTAAAAATAGTTTATCTTAAAATCTCTGCAATTATTTTTTTAAAGTTAGGCTTTTCTTATCAAATGGTTGTGAGTTTATATTAGGCAGAATTTAAAGGCAAGGCCCCAAGCAGAGGTGGTATTCAGCAGGTTCTGGCCAGTTCTGGAGAACAGGTAGCGGAAATTTTGAGTAGTTCGAAGAACTGGCACATACCACCTCTGACTGGAGATTTTACAGTATTCTTCCCTTGCCACGCCCACCAAGCCATGCCCACAGAACCAGTAATAAAAAAAATTGAATCCCACCACTGGCCCCAAGACCACATTCGTCTATTATAGTAACAGTGCACTATTACTATACAAATGAGCGACATCAGGGGCCCTCAAACTTGGCAACTTTAAGACTTGTGGACTTCAATTCCAGGAATTTTGGGAATTGAAATCCACAAGTCTTAAAGTTGCCAAGTTTGGAGACCTCTGAGCTACATCTATTGCCCAGAATTGAATGGGCAGAGAGGGGAAGTATTAACTTTGGATCTGAGATGGATAGGTGATATAAATAAATTTAAAAAAAACCTTGAATTTTAAAGTTTGCTGCTTGTTTCCTTCATACCAACATTTTTCCAGTTTCTTTGCTTATGAATGTCTGCTTGGGAGTCCTATAATTTCAATATTGGTCTGAGCAAAGCCTGTCAATTGACCCTTTGTAATGCCTTATATTTTTTTAGCCAACAAACAGAAATGGGGATTTAATTATCATTGATCACCTCAAATTTACAAATTGTTTCTGTGTACCTCACTCTCTAAAATCCTAGCAACTCAACCTGCAGCTGTCACCATTTTCTTTGAGACTATCTTCTTTTCCAGTCAGAATAAGTATGTTGTCCTTGCAGAGGATATAGTTTTTAATCTGTTTTGTTCTTTGTTGACATTGAAACTGTCATATTCTTCATGGTCTTGTCTAGATTTTTCCTCCTCTTCCTCTGTTAATCTTTTTATTTTTCCAGCAAACCATTAATCTTTATTTACTCTTGAGCCCAAGGAAGAAAAAGCTATCACTCGAACTTATTTGTATTCAGTGGTAATATCACAAAGCATATATCATCATTTTTCATTTTTTTATTTACATAATGTCTATTTCTTCCTTATTTTCAGTTAATGAAGTGTGTAATCTACATGTCTCAAATTCTCAATATTTCTAAAAAAATATTAAAATTTCCAACTGTTATTTCTTATGATTTAGAAATTGCATTCTGTGATGCTATTTTTTTTTAAGTTGCTTCAAACTGTTGCCTTATATTCCAACTACCATTCCAAGATCATTTTCATAAGTGCTGTTACCAAGCCAAGTATCCCTATTCTACAGTACATACATGCATTTTACTCTTTTTCATAGATGGTGAAATATGGACTTTTCTCTAACAATTCCATTCTATTTCTTATACTTTGTTTTTAAGCGATGAAGATCATTTTGAATTTTTCTGAATTCTGGCAATTGCATCATTTGATAAACATTCATTCTAATTTTTTGCCTTGTTTAGGAATTCTTACTATCTTGAACAAGCTCTTTCCCTCATCACTGTCTCTTCCATGTATCATTTTTCCAAATTTATTAAAATGTCCTTCCTTCCTTTCTTTGAAGTCCTAGCCGTGTGTTTGATTTACTTAGTCCTAATTCCCCTTAAAATTAAGGATTATGCACTAATTTTCTCCATATTTGTACTGCTTTGAATGCTCAACTCTATCTACCTGATAGAATTAATTAGCATCAAATCAAGGATAATGCCTTCTATCCTATTCTCTACTTTCTGTAGACTGTCAGACTAGAACACTGGGCCGTATCTAACAAAATGAAATTCAATGTAGAGAAAAGTAAAGTCCTACACTTAGGCAAGGCTACCTTAGCAAGAAAAACCAAAAGTACCCATGATAGACTGGGTGAAATCAGGCTCAATAGTATGTAACCGTGAGAGGGATATTGGATGTCTTTGTGGACACAAGCTTAAATATGAGTCAGCAGTGTGCAGCACAGCGCAAAAACAGCTGAATAGCGCAATCCTAATTGCATGAACAGAGGGAGTTACAATAAAGATCAATGTGAGGTACTAATACCACTCTATACAAGCCTTTAGTAATGAGCAGTATCTGCATTCAAGTTTTGGTCACCACATTATAAAAAGAGATTGTTGCAGACTCTAGAAAAATACAGAGCAGAAGAGCCAACCAGGAATGATTCGGGGACTGGAGACTAAAGCATATAAGACACGGTTGATAGGAAACTGGTGATTTGCGTAGTGCTTAGAGAAGGAGAAGGACCAGGGGAGCATGATAGTAGTCTCTCCCAATATTTGATGGGCTGCCCATAACTAGATGAAGATGGTTCAACGCTATTTTCTAAAGATGCGCTGAACGGCCAGACAAGCCTATAATGGAATGGAAAACTGGAAAAGGCAGAGAATTCAATCTGGAAAATAAGGAGAAACTTCTGACTGGGAGAACAATCAAACCCCATGGAACAGAAAATTGCGCCTTGGAAGTTGTGGTGAGGCCATCCACTGTTGAGTACTTTCAAGAAGAGGTTGGACTGCCATTTGTCAGAACATGGATGTCAGGCGTCTCCCGCTTGGGACAGGGGGTGTGGACTAAATGACCTCACAAGCGTCCCTCTCCAGACTCTGGATTATTCTTTATCTAAAAATGAAGCGCAGCAGGTTGAAGATGGGGCACGTGGAGGCGCAATAAGGACTGAATGAGCGATCCCATGAAGCTTTTGATAACAACAGATTGTCAGAGAGGCCAAATCCAACCGACAAACGCTGCTTGTGCGAGATCAGGCTGTGCTGAGCTGAAACAGGCTGTTTGCTGCAAGGAGGGCAGAGGTGCTTGGGGCTGACAAATGGCTGGGGCTTCGGAACCATTCGATCTTATAAGATCGCACCAGAACGCCCTGCTTGGCTCGGGGGTTGGACTAGAATGATCTATAAGATACCCATCCAACTCCGATTCGATCTTTTGTTCTAAGGAAAGTTTATCAAGAAAGTCAGCTTGCAGGCGAATTTCCTTCAAAGAACTGTGCCTTCTCAGAGTCTGTCTCCCAATTTGATGTTCGTAGGTAATGACAAGCCTTCTGTTATTATGGACTTTACAAAATCCGCTGAAACAACAATTCAGATTGTTTGATTTGGAGAAGAATAGAAGACATCAATGCATCCAGTATTATGTTTTGGATAATTATTGTTTGCTCTTCATTTTCAAGATTTTTTTTTTAGGAAAATACTAGTCATACCTAGTATCTAGATATAACTCCTTCCCTTTCCTTAATAGCTTTTATTTTCTTCATTTTGCAATTTCAGTCAATGGAATAAATTCATCGTATTTCTGCTTCTACCTTGAAATCTTATTACATTCAAGTACTGAGGGTTCAAATGTATAATTTGATTTCTAGTCTCTGAGCTTTAGTACTTAAATAGTTTGATAGATATGAACTTGTATAGGTCAGACCTTCTTTTTGATTTTTCTTTGTGTCATTTAGGAGGCGCCCATTTCTTTCCCATACCTACTTTCTGCAAGATACAAATCTTTGACATGAATTCCTTCATGTTTTTTATTGCACCTCCTAATAGCAGTTCACACCACACTACATGCACTAACTTCCCCATGATTTTTTCCTAACAATACTTTTACATGGGCTTTTAATGCAGTGGAATCATCAAGTGCCAAGCTGCATGTGAGGATACTAGACACCCCAGACTCCATAAAGCCAAGAAAATTAAAGCTACTCATGTAAACATTAAATTCCCATAGCCCAATCATTGGATTTCAGTATTGACTTGCCGTGGATAGAATAACCATTTAAATACTCATGAACTCTATGAGTTCCCTTTCAGAATTTTCAGAAGTCTCTAGTAGTAGATTGCAGTTTGTTTTCTGTACTTATCTCTCACATGTGATCAACAGCGAAGGATACTAGATTTCATTGACAAGGTCTTATGTTATAATCGATCTTCCTAGCAAGAGAAGCATGCATTTATTTCATTTGCTTTATAATAATAACTAATACTTTATGAAGTTAAAGGTGAATGTTGTTTGAGTAAGAATGTGAATATGTAAAATACCTATAATAGCAACAAAAAAATAAGGGAGTGAGTATATTCATACACATATGTATTAAGGCCGCGGTCCACTGCAAGCTTATGGGATGCAAAGAGGATGTAAACATGTAAAAAAAAGCTTGCCATCCATTGGAAATGCTATGACATCCGTTGTGTAACTCACTGCATACATGTTCATCGCTCTATCCGCTTGAGGATCTGTCCACTGCGATTTCATCCGCGGGCAAGAAGTTTTGAGCTTCAAACAAAACTTTGTGAACGGAATGAACTTTCCCGCCAGTCGCTTTGATGTACATCCTAATTTGACATATACAGGCAACAAATGTTCTATGTCTGTTTATCATCCATTAACATCCGCTGTAACCTCTCTGCATCCTCTGGCTATCCGCCTCAACCTCACTTCTGCTGAGCTGAAAATGGAAAGAGGGAGACAAAGTACATGGAACAGTCTACACAGCCGTTAGTAGGCACGGAAATAGAAGGATGTGAAGGCACTATGCCATGTCGTTACTATAAAATATTCCAAATACAGACCAAAAATGTTTGTTCTGGGAGGTGATCTCATATATTGTATTGTAAGGATGATCTGCAGTATATGTCTAGAGACTGCTAGAAGGACATCCTAGCGGACAACCGATAACTTTTTTTATAAAAAAGGGATCTCATATTTAGCGATGTCTGCAGTATGTCGTAGAGTATGTAGAGAGGACAGCCTAGCGGGACAGACCAATATATTCTTTATAAAAAGGGGGAGGAAAATTCATCTGGATCGACTCGGAATGGGGGACCATTACAGTTCCACTATGCTCGTAGCACTGGAGGTTTATCTATCCACAAACTATCCTTACCTATCCACAAGCATGCAAGGCTTTAACCATTTATTTCAAAGAGTTTTCACCCAACACTTATATTCAGTAAACACAAATGAACCCAAGGTAAACTAAGTGTCTTAAGCAAAGATAAAACTTTATTAAACAAGTAAAACCACTCATCTCTCTTTGAGCTTTCCGATAGAATAGGACTATTCTGGCATGCGTGTCTGCATCCTTTTATATCCACACGCAGCAACACACATTCATACAAGAGTCCCCGCATGGCACGAGTTGAGGATGCTTTGATCTCGATATACATCCGTGCGGCACCCTTTGTTTCCTATATAGGCGTATGTGATGCCATCCGCTTTCATCTGCTATTGCCATCTGCCCCTTCTGCTATGCGTCTTGCTTCGAAATCTCCCCGAGAACACCCTTTGGAGGGTGTCATTCCGCTTCCTCTGCTGTTCCTCCACTAGGTTTCTGATGAACATCCGTTTAACAGTCCGCTACATACTACCCATGTCCATTCTTTTCCGTTCTGTTTATGCAAATTTTCACCACTTTTTGGAGTGGATGAAAATGGATAGAGCCACCCCCGAAATTTTGCTCGTCCGCTGTGTCCTTTCTGCATACATTTTGCGTCCATTGGCCAGTGGGACCTAGCCTTTTATGAAAAAATGCAAAATGTGTAATTGAAGTACCAATCATTCTGAGTTAGCTTTTGGTAATTGACCCCAAAAATTCTATTGCTAAGCGAGGCAGTAGTTAAGGGAGTTTTGCCCCATTTTATGACCTTTTGCTGCAATCATTAAATGATCACTGTAGTTGTGAAATGAATCATGCAGTTGTTAAGTGAACCTGGCTTTTATACTGATACTGTAAAGGATGGAATTGAAATGAATATCATAAATATTAATATCTAGAAAAACCTGATGACTAAGATGTAGTAAGTGCTGAATAATATGACTTAATGTGTGTAAAGAGTAGAAAAATGCCTGTTATTATTCTCCTATACAAAGAGAAAGATAGCTAGAGAATTCAAAGAATCAGCTTATTATATGTTTCCAGGAATCTGTTTGGTAGCATTCTGATTGGAAATGTAGAAGAGAGGACAATGAACAAAGTTAAGAAAGTACAATTCAATTTTATGCTGGGCAGGATCTGTACAGTTTTTGCTCTTCCAAAAGTGATCATGAAATGTTTGAATTTGAAACAGTTTATTGTATATCATGGGTTTAAAAAGAAGTGTATGGTATAGTGGATAGGTTTAAATTATGGGATATTTTACATGAATATGGAGAGTATATGGCTTTTAAATATGGAGAGAATGATACCAAATAGAAGTAAATCATGTGTGAGCATAAATGGAATGCTTAGTGAATGGTTCAGCACTGAGCCTGAATACAAGGTTATGTGATATCTGCTTTACCGGTGTATTTATCGACAACTGTGTAAGAAATGATTGTGTTGATACTAGATGTATGTGTATTGGATATGTGTGAGTATGTGTATATTTTTATATGCAGACAGTGATATTGCTGGCTGAAAGCCTGAATGATTTTCTCAACATGTTTTATTATATGATGCAAAGGGAATATAGATCCAAAAAATCAATAGGTCAAAAACCAAGGTAGTTGTGTTTGAAATGGAAAGTGGAGTAAGTGAGCAGGAGAGAGAGAGAGAGAGAGAGAGAGAGAGAGAGAGAGAGAGAGAGAGAGAGAGAGAGAGANGAGAGAGAGAGAGAGAGAGAGAGAGAGAGAGAGAGATAGATTACAACAATTAGAGATGGATACATTTTAAAATGCGGATGTTGCTGGAAAGTTAGTAAGTAGCATGCAATCTGTTGTGTAGGATGAATGGTGAAGGGAAAGTGGCTGGAATATAAGAATTATGCTTCTGCATGGTTTGTTTTGAAAGTTATAGATTAGTATATCAATTTTCAATAAGTTGAAATGGAAATGATGTACTTAAGCAATCTGTATGATAAAACAAGAGATAGGGTCAAAAATGAATTGGTCAGAAATGAGTGTGAATTGATTAGAAAAGTGAATCACCAATATGGGTAGCCCTCAACATATAACTATAATTGAGTTAAGAATTAAAAGCTTCAAAAAAGTTCATAGGTAGCCTGAGGTAGCTCTCATCAATTTGAGTGGTTGTTTAGTGACTGGTTAAGTTGAGGACTATCTGTATGGAATAAGTATACTGAGATGGCTTGGTCATTTAGAGAGAATGAATGAGAATCTAATCAAAAGGATCAAGAGAAATGGAGTGTAGACTGCACAGCAGAAACTAGTTAAAGCTGTGATTGAATGGAATTGACAAGTTCTCAAAAGAAATGAGAACTTTAAAGGACAAAAAGAAAAGTATCATTGCATGACTGTAGTGGAAGCAGTAATATTTTGCAAGGATAGAAAGATATGGAGATATATACAGTAGTAAATGGCATTGATGTAAACTAGATTTAATTAGATTCTTCTCCCCTGTCTTTAATTTATTTGGTTCATTATATAACAGAGCAAAGTTTATTGCTCTGAAAAAGAATAGTGCATAGTGTATATGTATGTTTCTTTCATAATATCCTGTTTTGAAAGCAACTTATATCTTTCCCTTTTTGAAATGCTGTCAATATTTTTCTTGCTTGGTTTTTACAGAACCTTCCCATTGCTATTCATTTTCTGTTTTGCATAAATTAATCTGAAGCTGAATGGCCTTCTTTCATTGATCTAATATGCTGATTATCCAGGTTGTCTGCACCTACTCTCTTTACTTTTCTATATTTGATACTAATAATTCATAGTCTTCTCCACAATCTGCACTTGGAAATATGCTGATTGACTGTTGTACTTTTTCTGTTTCCTGATTGTTTTTCTGTTTACTTCTATTTCCATATTTGATTTCCTTCCTGTGTTGTTCAACGAGTGAGGTCCAAATTTAAGTTCGTAGCAAAGTTATCCAGTGAATCTGGGTTCCCCATTGACTTTGCTTGTGAGAAGGTCACAAAAGGTGATCTCCTGACCTTGGGAAGCTGCAAACATTGTAAATATCAGTCAGTTGCCAAGCATCTGAATTTTGGTCATGTCACCATTGGGATGCTGCAACAGTCATAAGTATGAAAAAAAGACCAAAAGTCATTTTTCTCAATGCCACTGTAAATTTGAATGGTCATTAAATGGACTATTGTACATCGTGGACCACCTGTAGTTTACTGATGTGAAAGGATAACGACAGGTGCTCTAAAATTAAAGGGTTATAAAGATTAGTTCTTTGCAATTGTGAGATTGTTCCTGATTGATGTGACACTCATTGATACTGAAACCCTCCAAAGACTGGGAAGACCGATTTGGACAAGGGCTTAATGGATCTGGACAGATTCCAAAGGGCACTTTGAAAATCTTTGATTTTCTGAGACACTCTGGAGCTTAAGTGGCAGAAATAAATGATGCCTAGGGCACTGGTGAAAGAAGGCCAGGAGTGAATTGGACTGGATGCAAGCAAGAACACATGTTCAGGCCTATAGTGAGGCAATCATATGTTTAAAGTTGCTGACTGATTACTATAGGCCCTCCTCTTCCTCAAAGTATATGTGTAGAGATTATATGGCATGCTTTTTCTGTGGTGTCCCACACAGCACACCTTTTACCAGAAGTACAAATGGTTTCCACCCTTACCTGAATTTTTAAAAATATTTTATTTATACATTTTTCTTTAATATACATTGGTGCTTGGTAAACAGTATATTGTCTGGGTCAATTTACTTTATACATTGTAATTGTAGTAGTAATATTGTTTATACATATTGATAATCTTTCAGCTTTCAACTTCAATCTCTATTATCTAACCATTGATAGAACAAATCTCATGTTAAAAAGTATTCTGTATCTTCTTTACCCTTATCTGATTTTTTTAAAACAATTAAACCTATATTTTGGATCTTAATTGAGTTTGGATGTCAGTAATAGGAAAGTTGATCAAAAGGATGTTTTAATGGAATTTGAATTTTTGTTTCTTAATTATACTGTTATTAATCTACTGTTCTCATCCCAGAGTCCATGTAGGTAGGGTATAAATAGTGTAAAATAAACAATAAAGGCTGACCTTTTTATGTTTGTAGATTGTGTACCTCACTGCCTTATATAGTGTCATTTACACTTTTGTTGGAAGTGGGAAGCAGAAATATTTTTACAAGGGCTCTGGTAAGACCCTGGGGTAGCATTTTATGAATACAATTTTTCTAATTCACTCTGGCCTGAATTCCATATGGGCAAAGGTGAAGGAAGTGATTGATGAGTATCTTGTTATGCTGTATTCACCTCGATTTGCTGATTCTGAGGAAGTGGATAGGGTGAATTATGATATGAGTTCATACTTTTCCAAATTTAATAACAGTTGCAATGAGAACCATGACATCAAAAATATTTACATAATAAGAACCCAAAATTGAAATAATGGTCAGTATTTGCAATATTAAAGGCAGAATCTGAAGTATTGCCTATTAACAAATATCTGGGCAAAGAGCTTGTTACTAAATCTGCCTCTCCCCTAAAACTAAAACTGCTTTAGAACAGGAAATA
This sequence comes from Laticauda laticaudata, assembly GCA_004320025.1. Lineage (NCBI taxonomy): Eukaryota > Metazoa > Chordata > Lepidosauria > Squamata > Elapidae > Laticauda > Laticauda laticaudata. The sequence goes on from BHFT01043194.1 coordinate 12,093, forward strand.
TAAATATAAGACTCCTTTTTATAATTGGTTCCAAAATTGTCCCAAATCTGTTCTCTCTTGTCCTCTACATCTTTATGATTCAGCAAGTCAGTCATGGGCTATTCCTAAAGTATGATTAAAGCTTATAGTATTATATCTTGAGGTATAGAAAATTTACAACAGATGGTAAATATCACATCCTGCACGTGTGTAATAAAATTTAAACATTTCTAATCCCATCTACTTCCTAAGTGATAAAGATTTCTGGTTTCTGCTAAATAAGAACTGAACATGCATTACAGTTCAAAAACATAATTCTTATTACAGTGTATCAGACAGTAAAATTAAGAAGATGGAGAGAAGTATAATCAGTTTGACTCTGAGACAAACATCATCAAACAATTTATAAAAAGTTGTTCCCACAGATGTCTGCATAAAAGAATTGAGGCTTCTGTTATTTCATAACTAGGTTTCATTTTTGTTTAAGAAATGGTAGCTAAATTCTTGGACCTAAAGATTTTTCTAAAGTCAACTTTGTTAAGTTTAAAAGAGAAATAAAATGCAAAAAAAAAAAATGGGGGAAAGGATTAAAAATGGAAAAAGTTAAAAAGTCACAAAAATTACCTTCTGACTTTTTTCATTATAGATGCAAACATATAACCTTTACTTTTTTTACTCTAAATTAAAATAAAAATGCAATGACATCATGTAAAAATATAAAAACTTGACAATCAAAATAACTGTTATATAGAATTACATCTGGTGGAATCACTAGCTAAAGGAGAAGGGGGATTAAAGAGTGGGAAGAAACATCACAGAACAGACTAGTAACGCCTTATCTACTGATTCCCAGGGAAATGCAGCCAGTCTGGTAAGATTCTTGTAATATAGGTGATCAACAACAAAGAAATTACTTTGGCTTATTTACAATGTTGTTCTGATACATTGTGTCTGATATTATTTCATGAAATAATCACTTACTCTAAATTTATTAACATAAACATAAATATACACAGTCTGTCTAACAATAGTAATAAAAATGCACAATATTTTTATAATCATAACAAAGCTAATAATCAAATCCTAAAATCAAAATGTCATTCTTACCCTTCTCAAGCAAAAAGTTCAAAAGTAATCTCCAATTAGAAACAAAGGTAAATAAGTTCTTGTCTTTCGCTGAAGTAATCAATGTCAGTCTCATATCAGTTCCATTAATTTTACAATCCACTGTTCAGTTACGTATTTTCACCTCTGTGCAAATAAAAATCTCGCTGCTGTTGTCATATATAGAAGTAATTCCCATGTTTTGCTAATATATGATACTTAAAAGATTTCTGATTTCAATTTTGCATTCATTTTTAATATTTTCTGAATCAAATGAAATATATAATCCCAATATTTCTTGGCAGTCTTACATATCCACCAAAGATGTTAAAACGTACTTTTATACTGATTACATTTCCAACACTTATTTGAGTTACAAACATCATAAGATTTTTTTTTCAAATTATAGTTCAATGAAAATTTCAGTCCATTAATCCAGATATTTTCCCATTGATCAAGCATAATGTCCAAAGGTTTTTTACTCTTTAAGATTTATACTCCTGATTCATTTTCAACAACAATTTATATACTTTGGCAATGAAGTGTTTATCATTTGTATGTAATTTCCTTCCAAAACCTGTTTTTTTATCTGGAAAAACAAAATGATTTTTGTCCAGTTTAAATCTTTCTGCTCATTGAGCATAGGCAAATCATTAACAATGGGCAGAAAGAGAAATATTTCCTTTTCTTATTCATATCTTGTTTTAATTTAGATTCTTAATAAAAACAATATAATACCACAACTCAACCAAGTTTATGTAACTCTCAAAAAGGTTTCCTGGGAGTGACAGTGCTTTATCTGTTTAAAATGCTCAGTATGGCATGTTTAACAAGGTAATTTTTAAATTTAAATAGACTTAAGGTTAAGAAATGTTTTAAATTTTCTTTATCTTAAGCCTAACTTACCAAAGATAGCTGTTGTGCCACCCAGATCATGTCCCAATAGCCATTATGAAAGGCAATAAAGCAAACAGCCAGTGGTAAGGGCTGAAGATCTACTTTCAACAATAGTATGGGCTTTTTTTTTTTTAACCTAAGCCAGGGCTGTCAAACTTGCGACCCACGGCCAAATTCATCACATGCTGGCCATGCCCATGCCCAGGTTAGCAAAGGGGAAAAAAGTCTCGATATGTCACATGATGATGCTGTGATGACATGAGTTTAACATCCCTGATCTAAGATGCTTTCGGAATGAGGTACACCTGAAATTTTAATTTATATTGATCTCTATCTTAAAACATTGATAAAGTTATATAGTATATGTGAGAAGTGTATGATTAATCAGTTTTAAATATCTACCATAAATTAGCATTCTTTGCATTAGGCAAAAATCCAGAACTGCTGGATTGTGGATCTCGAAGGATAACAGTGGCATTTTAGAACAGCTTGACAGAGCTTCTACTGTTTTCCTTAACACTTTGTTCTTATAACAGCTGTCACTGCTAAGTGGCTAATGATAATTACAATATAGGTTGAGAATGATCAGGTGCTTAGATATGTAAAAATAAGATGTGTTTTATAGTAAATACATTTAGTTCTTCAGTTGCTTGTTGTATTTGGACATCTCTGTGTTCTCACAGTATTAGTATTGTTGCAGATGGTTGAAACTACCATAAAACTAGGTTGTAGAGACGGTTGTGAGATACAGTGTCTCCCATTATTACATTAGACTGGATATATTTTTATGTATGTATGTATGTTTGTGTTTAATTTTTATTTTGTCTTATCTGACCCCCTGGCTTCTGAACTTTAAGACACACAAGAGAAACATGAGAGAAACACAAGTTTGATGGCTTTGCAAATTATCCTCAGTGGGCTATATAAAATTAACTAGGGTGAAATTGACAGATGGGTAAAGTGCCAGCCCCTGGAATTGTTTTCCCCAGTTGTGTAGAAATAAGATTTTTCTTGCTGTAAAAGCAAAGGCAACTAAGAATGAGATATTTTGCAAAAAAAAATTCAAAGCAATCAGATTCTCTGGGTCAAGAATTCATTTCAAGTCAGCAGAAGCAAAAGCAATTGTGGATAACTTTTTGAAAGTTTGGGGATTAAAGACAAAAAGAATATAACAATGCCTTATGTCTGCTTAAGTGTCACATTGTTATTTGATTTGTACATTTGACAGCAAACAAGCATTTCTATCTAGAATTATCTAATAATTTTAAATAATGCGTAGCATACTGGCCTCAACTTGTAAGCTTATTATATCTGTATCAGAATCAATAATTAGAATGATGGTGAATGTATGTAATTATTGTAATTGGTCTCAATTTAATTTTTTATAGAATCCAGAATAAATCAACATGTTAATGTTCTAAATGTTAGTGTTCCAATTAATCAACTCCAAACCAATAAACTCTGAGACGAACATTCCATCAAAGTTCCATTTTATTAAAACCCGAATTTGAGAGTTCCAAGTTTTTCTTTCCCATAAGAAAATCAAAGATCCAGTCCCTGCATCCATCAGTCCATCACATTGCCCAATCAAATCTTTGTCCCAACTGGAAACATCCCTCCAGTCGCTCCCATCCAGGTGCTGGGCAACATGTCCTTGACTCTCTGAGAAAAAATGTTGTTGTGTCTAATCTTCTACCTCACTCTGAAATCCCCCCTCCCAAATTCCCAGGCACTGAATGTGGAAGCCTCGAAGCTCTCAAGAGAAAAATGGCTTCCAAGGCTGACACTAGAAAGTGTTATAGTGAAGGAGCTGTGCAGAAAATATAACACAGCTGTTCTTTTCAGTTTAATGCTTCGTGGGTCCAGATAGTAAGATAGGTGCTTTGTATCATTTTCTAACACCATCATTACAGACCTGTTACGTGTTCTGCACATAATAGGAGACCTATTATTCAAGAGCTTACATGCTTAAATATTTACTTAACTAAGTGTAGATACATTGAGACAAATTTTCTGTTATATATATTCAACAGCTTTTATTAATGTTTTAGTTATTATGATTATATAATTTTTACTGAAACCATTACTAAATATTTCAAAAAAATATCATAAAGCAGGAGCAAGAGGTATAAAAAAACTTGCAAGTTTATGAGCAGTATTAATATGGTGCCAGAATATCTGAAGAATCACCTTTTTCTTATTTTGTCCACCAACCCCCATCTGGACTGGCAGGAGATGCATGTCCTGACTTATAACTATTAAAATACATTATCTAGAACGGAGGTCGCCAACCTTTCAGACCTCAGGGACCACCAAATTCATAATTTTAAATCCTGTGGACCAGAGACCCTGGGAAAATCCCCCAAAAAGTCTGCAGGAAAATTCCCCACCTCGTTTTCCTAGCAATTGATCATTCTTTATTTGGGATTGCAGGATACTGTCTCCAGCTCCATTCTTGGTGGTGGTGGGGAGAGAGAGACTGAGACTGAGGCTGAGGATTTTGGCTTCATGCAAGGAAAACAGCAGGAGCAGCAGAAGTCTTTCTTTCTCTCCCCCAAACTCCACCAGAAATGAGTCTTTGTGAGACTTGTCGTGCTGGCACAATCTCTTGGAGCAGGATGCCTTGCAAGGAAGACTCATTTCTGGTGGAATTTGGGGGAGAGAAAGAAAGACTTAGCTGCTTTCCTTGTGTGCAACCAAAAGCAGAAGAAGAAAGAAGTGGAAAAAAGCAGCCTGGTGGTCAGACGAGGCACATGGGGTGAGAGGGGCAAGTCCCCCCCCTTTGCCCTTTCCCTCTTCCCCTTACTATCTCATGTTGTTTGCAATGCAAGTGACACAAGCCTTGTGTTTCTGCACAGCCTGGATTAATTGCTTTTGGGGGGTAATTTGGAGGTAACATTTCTCTGCGGACCACCAACATTTTCCCACGGACCACCAGTGGTCCCCAGCCCACTGGTTGGCGACCACTGATCTAGGAGATCCCAGGAAGGGTGTCTTCCATTGTTGCACCTGTCCTCTGAATCACTATTTCCATTGAGATTAGGTAGCACCTATCTAATTTTTAGCACTGATCTGATTGTTCCCACAGATATGGGAGATAAGAGTTTAGGTGAGCCTGTGAAATGTTGTTAATTTATTGCTGATTATTATCTTTCCTTTCCTCGTTCTTCTTTTGCTTTCTTTCTGTTGTGTATTTTGTTTCATTTTCCTTTCTCTATATTGTTATTTTTAACTGTGTCTACTGCCCAGCCATTTTAATAAGATGGGCAGATATCTAAATCAAATCATATAAGTAACATTAATATATAGTAATTATAAACTTTAATTACAAATGTATTTTGAAGTGATTGTCAAAAGTTGTCTGTTTTTAAGCAAAATATATAATAAAATACATATTTATATAATTTTCCTTATAGGAATCAAGAAGGACTGAAGTCACAAGAAAAGGTAAGCAAATACAAATTGTTATTTTTTAAAAAATTAAGTTTATGGTTCCTTCAGGTACACAGTTCTTCAATGTGAGTAAACTTAATTTGTTGTTAAAGACTAAAATGAGTTATTTGGGTTTTCAATTATTGTTGAACAATGTATTTTTTTTTAATGTTGAAATGGAAATGTTCCACTGAAGTTTGATTTCTTGGTATACCTTTATAGTATGCAGTAAATTTAGAACTTTGTTGTGGCATATAAAAGTCTTTAGAGTCTCTTGAAGACTGACATAATAGTAGTAAGTATTTTATATACTGATAAAACACAATATTTTCAAAGTGTAGCTCAAGAACTGTATATAATGGTGTGTGCCTGATGTTTCTTTAAAGAATCTTTATTGAGGCTTTTTTTTTTTACAATATTGCAATATATCTTTAAAGTATCCAGTTTTAATAAATAAATAAATAATCCATCTTTGTTTAGTGTAGCCTTCTCAAATTTGGCAATTGGGGATAGATATTCTGAAAACACAGTTACAGCACATTCAGATAGAAAGGCTAGACTAATGGAAATGACTAGTAGGTATAATTTAATTGCATACTTCAGATAGAAGAACAGGCTTAGTATTTCAGTCACAGCCAAGCTTCATTTTAACCATTTGCTTCACTTATTTTAACTTGGGAGTGAAGGAAGCAAGTGAAACTAGAAACTGCTAGTGTAGCAGCTGCTCTGATTCCTTTTGTCAACTGCCTCTTGAGTTAAAGCCAAAAGGTTATTGGCAAAATATCAAGACTGTTGTGTGATTGGGTTTTGATTGATGGCTGTCTAAGAATGTGGAAAGAGTCTTGAAGTGCTGAAAAACAGAAGCCACTCCATTTTTTTCTATTCAATGTGCTTTTCTTCTCCTACAAGCAAGAGGTTGCAGTTGGTAGACTGAGAGTCTGTTATGGGGTTCGGGGAGACATAGTGTTTCAAATTTCCTTTGTACAAAACTATAGTCCTTTAATACTAATTGGTAATGGTCAGATGTTGGTTGAAAATCAGCAGAGAATTTAAGATTAATTTTTCAGTTGTGTTTAACAGATGTTCTTGTCAAGTTACAGGTTGAACAATATGTTTGTTTTTAGCAACACTTGGTTCTCAGGGTCAGACTATCCCATTATTTATTTGTGTCAGAAACACTTTCAAATTATAGACATAAAATATTCAACATTTAAAAATAGGTCATAGATATATAGCACATGTAAAATGCATGTAAAATAAATAGGGTAAAACTAAACTACATTCACTCAGTCGTGGGCCACATCAACAGCATTTTCTTTTGCCAGCATTAGATCTTCCTCCATACATATTGAAGGATATCATAAGCATATATAAAATGAATTGTTCTTCTCCATATTCATTCAGAAAATATCCCATACTTTAATCTCACAGAATACAATTATTTCATATTAAAAGCTTCTTGTAGGGCCCTATGGGCTTAGTTTCTACTTTTTTGATAGTATGGAGTAGTTCATGTCTACAAAGTTGGGGTTCATAAGTAAGCCAGAAAACTAGCATAAAATGATATACACTACAGTAATAGACAAGTTTTGATACCACAGTCTGCATCTGCTGCTTTTCATAAGTACACATTTCCATTAAACCCTTTTCTTAGAAAACTAGCATTGAACAATGACTGATACAATTACGTTTTACAATTGATCTCCTGGTATTTCTGAACTGCCTAATCTGTCTCAATTCTTTATTAAATAGAGCAATACTATTTCCAGTTTTGTTTGCATAGCATTTTGAATTAAACCACACGGTACAATATTCCTTATAATTGAAAGGTTCCATCATGAAAAAAAACAAACATTTGCCTGTTCTTGCGAGAGGTACTAACAAGGAAGTGAAAAATAATAAACTATGACTGTTGTTGATTAGGCTTTTATTAATTTCAAGGAAATTTTTCAATCTTTTTTTAGAATGCTTTGCTGTACAGGATAAAAATGAATACTCAATAACTGAGAGCCAGTTTGATGTAATGGTTAAAATATCTAGTTCTGCCTTAGACACAAAGTCAGCTGGGAACCTGAGGAAATCAATTTTGAAAATCTTGTCAAGAAAACTGCAGACTTATCCAGGCAGTTTCCAGGAGTCAATATTAATTCAATAGTATACATACACATACACATACACATGAACATACATAGAAATTAATCATTAATAATAGCATTTTAATCTGACACACTCATTATTGAATGTCTGAAAGCTTACATATAGTTATGAGAGCATGGCTTTAGTATTGAATAAAATAATGAATCAAAAGAGGATGTGACTAAGTAGCAGAAATATAGGCATCCCAAAGGTGTTTTTTCAAGAGACAACTGTTTGTCTTTTTCCGAAGACATTTTGCTTCTCATCAAAGCAGCTTCTTCAGCTCTGAAATGTCTTCAAAGAAAAATGAAGAAAGTCCAGTTGCCTCTTGAAATAACACCTTTGGGACAACCATGTCCTGGATGACTGAGGCACTTTGAAAGTATAATTATGATATAGCCATGGTAGAGGCTATTGTGAGAAGGTACACTTTCATGTCTCTAGTGTCATCCTTCATATATTTCTGACAGGTTTTTGTTGAACAATTAAAATTATTGTTTTGACATGGATGTTTACAAAAATAATGTTTCTTACCAATTCTTAAAAGCATTGGTATTATACAGATGTCAGCCTCATCTGGGTACTGGATAGTCTTGCAAACAAACCATGTTACTCACAGTTTTGTTGTTGAATATTGTGGGTTTATTTTCACAAATCCACCCCTGATAGGCAACAATGGAGATCCCAAGTATCTTGGCACTCTTTATAGCAGCAGCCCACCCACCAAACCTAACATTCGCACATTAACCTAATCATCCCCTACACTTCCTCCTTGTGCCTACATACGCCTAATCACAGCTCCTAACAGCCGTCCATTAACCTAATCATCTCCTACACCTCCTTCCCTTGCCTACATATGCCTAATTATCACAGCTCCAAACTAGTCCACCTTCCCCCCTCAGCAAACATGCCAGTGTCAAAAACTCAATGCCAAAAGTAAACATAGCTAACATGTCTTTCTCCAACCCCTGTTGGCTTTGAAAATGCTGCGGAGCAGCTAATTCATCCTCCACCCATCAGCTGGCTGTAGAAGAGGCATGTGGAAGACATCTAGCTCTCCAATAATGTCATGAAGCTGGCATGCTGCTTAAGCCTGATAAGCAGCCCCCTCTACCATGCAAAACAAGGAACAGTATTAGATGATGCAATATACCCTACTTCAGCCCTCCCACCTGCCTTTGTGGGCTTTTTATGATGAAAGATTCATTGCAGCCGTGGAGCCATGACATCATCATACCACATTCATGATGCTTCCACTATAGGTTAGCCATTCCACCTGACAATGTATTGTAAAAAATCCCTTGGTCTTCGGGAATCAATTATTTCCTCTACTTCATAGTAATTTTCTCACCAGGGGCTTTGAGCCATGATTCCAACCATGTCATATCTGTGGGTTTTAGGAGCTGTGAAACACAGGATGTATCTGTGATGGTAAATGAAGTGGTAAAATTGTGATGGTAAAATTGTGATGGTAAATGAAGTCGGAGGGTAACAGGGTTGAGTACCTGGAAAACTGGGAACAGACCAATATACTTTCATGCCCAGTTTCTTACATGCCAAGCACAAGTTTATATATTTAGTTGATAGATACACCCAATCCCCAACTGCAAGGGGAGTTGGGTCGGACCGTTTCTTGTCGGCTTGTGGTTTGTATACCTCTGCTGCTTTGGTTAATGTCTTTCTTACTCCTGTTCATCTATTTTATCATCAGTCCATTTAATGACTGTGACAGAATCAACAAATGGATGAGGCCATTCAGGTAAAGGAATGAATTCTATTCCATGTACTATGTTAAATGCAGTTTATCCTATACTACTGTATACGGTATTATTATATGTTACCTCATCAAAAAGCAACATTTGCACCCAGTTGTTCTGCTGATATGATACGTAACACCTTAAGTATTGTTCTATGGCTTCATTAACTTGTTCAGCCACTCTGTTCATACACAGATGATACTTAAGCCCTGAGATGATCCAATTAAATGAATGAATTCCTGCCAAAACCAGGCAGCAAATTGTACTCCCCTGTCTGAGAAAATATGTCTGGGGACTCCATGCAGTCTTAATAAATAGATCGGCTAATCGTCAGGCTGATGGAAGACCCCTACATGGTATAAAATGGGCCTGCTTCAAAAATAGATCAATTACCATCCAAATGAACGTGTACCCACGATTCTCTGGTAGGTCCACAATGAAGTACATCCCAATGTCCTGCCAGAGTTGGGTAGGTTCAGTCACAGTTTTTAATAAACCAAGTGGCTTCCCAACACATATCTTAGTTGGTTGCACATATGGAATAATCCTTCACATATTTTTCAATATCAGCTCTCATGGAAGGCCACCAAAACTGTCTCTTAGCCAGATATAAAGGTTTTAAAAACCTATAATGCCTAGCTTGCTCCACATTGTGGAAGCATTTCAATACCATCCCTCACAATGAACTAGATACATATAGTTTTCCCCCTCCTCAGGCAAATCCATTTTGCATGTCAAGTTGGGTTTTGTTTTCCACTAACCATGGATCTGTTACTAATGCCGCTGGTAGGTCTGTTGACATAATTCTCGTTCTCAAGAAATCAATATGATCTAAATGTGGGATGAGAGGTTGTATTACATCATTCTGATTACTTTTGGCCATAAAGTTCTTCCCTGCTGGCACATACTTCAAAACAAAATTAAACTGACAAAAATATAATGCCCACTTAACCTGTTTTGGGGATAAGTGTCATGGTGTTTGGAGGGCCTCCAAGTTCTTATGATCCATCCACACCTCAAAAGAGTGTGGACCCCCCTCAAACAGATTTCTCCTGGTAATCAATGCCCATTGAACTGTGAACGTCTCTTATTCCCTAATAGCATTCTGTTGGGCTTAACTTTCATGAGGTATAAGTACACAGTTGTAATGTACTTGTCTGATTCCTTTGTAATAGGACAGCCCCTACTGCCACATCACTTGAATCCACTTGTACAATAAAGGGTTGGTTGGGATCCAGATGCTTTAGTACCAGTTCTCTGGCAGATAATCCCTTTAACTCATCAAAAGCTTTTTGGCAATCTGATGACCATGGTTACATCTTACTCAGTTTTGGTTTTTCTTTTCCTAAGTGTTTGGTTTGAAGTAAATTAGTCAGTGGAAACACAATATCTACAAATTGTGGAATGAACAACCAGTAAAAGTTGGCAACCCCCCAAAAAACTTTGTAACTGTTTTCGTGTTGTAGGGGCTTGCCATGCCAATACCATTTTCACCTTATTCTGATCCATTTCTATTCCATTTGCTAAAATGTGATATCACAAATAGTCCAACTGTATGCTATGAAACTCACAGTTGGAGAGCTTTACATACAATTGTGCATCTAACAACTTTTTGTGCACCCGTCTTACTAATTGACTGTGTTTCTCTTTGGTTTCTGAATATATTAAGATGTCATCAAGGTTGACTAAAACTCCCCTATACAGATGCTCATGTAATGTTCCATTGATTAGCTTCATAAAAACATCTGGAGCCCTTTGCAGTCCAAATGGCATGACGGTGAAACAATAACTTCCAAGTGGGAAATTAAACATTGTTTTCTATTAGTCACCAGGACAGATTTGTACAAGATAATAAGCCTCTCTTAGATCAAGTTTGGTAAAAATTTGTCCTTTCACCAGAGTAGCCAATAAGTCTTTTATTAACGGCAATGGGTATAATGACTCCACACATACTGCATTAAGACCCCTGAAACCGACAAACAAATGCAAACCCCCATGGAATAACACTGGAGCCGCTTTTTGTGAAAATCCTGGTGTAATGAATCCTTGTTCTAGATTCTTGTCAATATATTTTCTCATTTCCTCCATTTCTTTGGGGGTTATGGAATACAAGCATGGCTTAGGCAGTTTCGCCCCAGGAACCAACTCAATAGCACAATCAGTCGGTCTATGCAGAGGTAAGCTATTGGTCTCCTCCTCATTAAATACATCCGCTAAATCATATCTACTTGGATATGCTGGTGTCATGAAAGATATTTTATCAGTGTTCAATGCATTGACCAATCTTTTTCCTGGTTCATCCATTCTCAATGGGTTTGGTCCAATTGCCAACCAAATTTTACGAAAGCCTCCTTCCCAGATTATTGTTGGCTCTCATTTATCAAGCCAGGCTAATCCCAAAATTAATACTTCGGTCATATGAGACACCACTACAAATGATATCCACTCGCAATATTCACCCATTACCATTTTAACATATTCCATCTGATGGGTAGCTGGGACTTCTCCCAATAAAGACCATTAACCTGTTCAAATTTAATTGGGGTAATCAATTGTATAACCCATAGCCCAAGTTTATCTACCACAGCTTTGGTTATTAAAACCGTGTACAACCCAAATCAATTAATGCTCCCAGCTCAGCCTCTTGATTGGTACGGTTATTCCACAACATGATAGAGATAATAAATGGACAAATAGGTTTACTCACCTTCGGATCATCAATATCTGTTTCCTCTGTTCCACATTCATCCATCAGAGGGACTGGAGCTGGCGCCTCTGTTGATCTATCCATTTCCAATCTACTGTGTAATTAGGCTAACCCTCTAGTATGTTCTGGAGTCCACTAAGTTCAGGGTCCAGATCCCCAACCTCTAGTCACCATTGATGTAGCCTGTGATACCCTTGGCATCGTCACTGGTGGTATGGGACAGTCCAGTGCTCGATGTTCAGATTGGTTATACCAGAAGCATCTAAATATACTTTTGCCTCCTTGTCCCTGGACTAAAGGTGGACATGGACCTCATACTCCAGACCGACCTACAGGCCCAGTAGTCTTACGGGTAGCTGGAGTATCCTTAGGCTTCAGTCTTCATAATCTCAAATCTATTTCCATAATAATTTGGTACCGTTCTTGCAGGTCTTTGGCAATCTCCTATATAGACATTCCTGACTTAAATCATGATAAGCCCTTCTTTGAATAAGTGGATCATCAACCTTCAGGCCAGGATGGGAGTTTGCCAGCAACATGACAAAAGTCATGAACATAATCATAAGCTGGTCGACTGTTTTGTTTTATCATTAACAAATCATCTTCTGCTCACTGTCCACTGGACTTATCCTCAAAATGTGCTCTTAAAGCAGCTAGGAAAAGTTCTAAATCACCGAGCTCAGATGAACATTGAGTGTAAATCAGCTGCCCATTCATTGGCCTCCCCAACCAACACATGTCACCACCACTACCATGGCCCAATGGGATGGATAGTATTATCCATATAGATCTAAATGATTAGTCACTTGTCCTAAGAAAACAGCCACCCAGTCCGCATTACCATCAAAGAATGCATTGGTATAACCCAATAGGGCATAGGACTTGCATAATCTTGATCCAACTGTCATGATCCCACTGGGGTCCGACTCTGTTCTCCAGACGATTGGCCCAAAGACCACTCAGGTGTGTCAGATGGCCCACCAGGTTCCCTTCAATGACCATCAGGACGAGAAGCAGTCATACCTCTCACTGTATCTAAAACCCTAGACCTCAATTCAGATTTCTGCAACCCACTTCCAACACCCAGATCTTGAAATCCTATGGGAATAAAGCTATGTAAAGGATCACGAAATGTTACAGAACTATGCCTGCAGTCCATCCACTCCTTGGAAGGTGATTCCTTCAGTGTCACATCTCCAAACTGCCTGCACAACATATCCAGCATCTCACTACCAGGAACTGTTCATTGACTGTCTTCCAACCCAGGCCATCTCCGCACCCTCCAATCTTTGGTTTGTTCCTGGGGCTGCTATTGCAAACTCCACTCTTCCCTTTCAATGTCCTCTTGGGCAAAGGATTCACTCAGTCTAACCTCTTTCCTTGCTTTAGACATCTTTGGCTTGATTACGGCTGGGAAACACTAGGCACTGAAGGGTCCTCTTCCCTCTTTATCTCTTGGTTTTCTGGTGTCTTCAATCACTTCCTCCGCCACCTCAGTTTCCTCCCTCCACCACTCCTTTCCCTCTGCCATCCTTTCCACTCTCAAATATCAAAAGAGACAAGGGTGAGTGCTAGCTTTCTGTCAGCCTCAGCTGGGTACTGGATAGTCTTGCAAACACATTACTCACAGTTTTATTGGTGAATATTTTGGGTTTATTTTCACAAATCCACTCCTGATAGACAACAATGGAGATCCCAAGTATCTCAGCACTCTTTATAGTAGCAGCCTACCCACCTTCACCAAACCTAGCATCTTTGGGGATCATGAATATTAGCCTAATCATCCCCTGCACTTCCTCCCTGTGCCTACTTACACCTAACCATCACAGCTCCTAACAGCTGTCCATTAACCTAATCATCCCTTACCCCTCCTCCCCATGCTTATGTATGCCTAATCATCACAACTTCAAACTAATCCACCTTCCCACCCTCAGCAAACATGTCAGTGTCAAAAACTCAATGCCAAAAGTAAACATAGACAACACATCGTTCTCCAACCCCTGTCAGTTTTGAAAATGCTACAGAGCAGCTAATTCATCCTCCACCTGTCAGCTGGCTGTAGAAGAGGCATGTGGAAGCTCTCTGATAATGTGTCAGGCTGCAGGCATGTCCCACGGAACCGGCATACTGCCTGAGCTCGACAGCAGACCTTGTTCATGATACTCAGCCATCATACATGCTATGCTGTGCTCTTGGTTTTCCTCCACCTACATTTATTTTATGTAAAGTATGAGCAGTAATGCCTCAACAATCAATAGTGAAAGTACATGATGATGTGAAAAAAATTTATGTGTAATATAAAGTGCTTATCTACTCATGTAATATATGAACAATAATTAGAGACCAACAGCTCCCTCAAACAATAGTCTTATTTCAGACAATTTTTTGTATAAGTAGTGTTAAGCCTTACTTGTAAAAACAATAATAAGAATAAAATGATTTAAAATCAGCAGTGACTGCAGATGACTAACTATAGTGGCTAACTCGGCCTCTTTGGTTCTAAATTCTTTATAAAGGAACCCCAGGATCCAAAGAATTGAGAGATTTTTTTAAATTTAACAACAACTTCCAGAGAAATGAAAACACAGATTGTGAGCCATCAATAATTTTAGAGTAGGGAGCTATAAATAATGCTGTCTTTCAGCATTGAATTTTAATGATAAATACTAGCAAGGAAAGGAAACAATTTCCCCCCATCTTCAACATTTGCAGTTGCAAGTCATATTTTGCTACATTGTGTTTGCTTCCATAAATCACTTTTTCCCAATACAATCTGTCAAAGTAAGCACTTCTGAATTGTAGACAGCAACACAAACAGTAGATTTGAAGAAATTCTTCAGTGCCAGTCTGAACTTTGCCTCTCTGTAATCAGAAAGTGTTTGAGGATTTACAAGCACTGGCACTGAAGTCAAGATTGGTAAATATATGGTAGATCACAGCTAATATTCCAGGGAATTTGTTAAAAAGATCAGGAGATACATATTATATTAGGAGACTTGGGTCACTTGTCTGCCCCTCAACTCTTTCTATGACAATATCCTATCTAAAATAGGCTGCACTTAACAAAAAAACCACAATATAAACAAGTACAGATAGTCCTTGACTTACAACAGTTGGTTTAGTGACTGTTCAAAGTTACAACTGTGCTGAAAAAAGTGACATGATCACTTTTCACATTTACAAAGTTGTGGTTGTCACAAAATCTAGTGACACAAAGCTCTTTCCTAAACTCTAGCATTTCACCCCTATACTAGGACTTATTTGGAATTAAGTCAGCTGGAATTAAACTGGAAGTTCCACACCCCTTTTCTCCTAGTGCCAATATTATTCTAGGAACTTGTTTTGCATGACCAATATCTTTCTGTAATGCTTACTAAGAAATAAAACCCATTTGGCAAATATCTGTTCATGTGTGCATTGGCAAATAGAGGTACTCCCACCACAGGTATACTGTGGCAGAAAAAGATAGTGATTTAAAGTCCTGGTTTGTCTGATCATCACTAATTGATTGAGTTGAATTGATTGAATAAAAAGAGAAATAGATACATGTGCTGAATATGACATAGATCCATTCCAAGTTCATGAATAAGGCCTGGGGAGAGGAGTCAGTGATGTGTAGAAGGGGAAGAGCAAAAAATAGCTTCGATCTCAACAAAAAATTATATTCTTTCCCAAGATTTTGCTTGTGGAATCAGGACAGACTCCTCTTTTCTGAAACAATTCTTTCTGTATCATTGTCCAAGAAGTGATACAACTAATTAGGTATCAGTGTGGATGGACTTACTTGCTCAATGTAAATCATATGAAGAACCAAGGTAGATACTTTTCAGAGTTTACTGAAATGTTAGATAACTGCAAGTTAAGCCCATGTCCCGCTGCACCAACGGATGCAAAGAGGATGTAAAATGGACAAAAAAGCTTGCCATCCATTAGAAAACGCGATCGATGCCTCCGTGGTGTACTCATTGCGTACGTGTTTCATACACTCTACCGTCGAGCATCCGTCCACTGCGATTTCATCTGCGCAAGAAGTTTTTGAGCTGCACAAACTTTTGAGCGGATGAACTTTCCGCCGCATACATGTACAATCCGCGACACATACGGGCAACAAAACATTCTATATGTCTGTTGTTCATCCGTTAAACGTCCGCTGTATCCTCTCGGCACTCTCTGGACATCCTCATAACTCACATCTGCTGCAGCTTGAAAAACGGAAATGAGGGAGGAAGCGAAAGGTACACGGAACATCCACACAGCGTAGTAGCATAGAAATAGAAATGATGTAAGTGGATGCATCTCGTATATAAAGCATTAAAACGGACAAAACGTTTGTATATGGGATGTATCTCGGATATTTAGGATGTCTGGAGAATGCCTAGAGTATGTGGAAGGACACCGAGTGAAAAACCGTATATTTTCTAATAAAAAGAGGAAGAAATCACCTGGATCTCAGTATGAGTCCAAGCAGCCGGGTGTACAGACCTCTTCACCCTTGCTCTTCGCTCTTCCACATGATCCATTGATCTCCACCATGGATTATAACACAGTCCTATATGGTAGTTGCGATCATTCAACACAGAACCAACCCCTCCTCAGACTGTTTCATCTTTTTCTATGCAAGGAGAAGAAGGAGACATTCAAGATTGTGTGGGTCTGATGATGGATTGGGAGAAGAGTGGAGTTTGGACTGTATGACAATCTGATGGTGGAGCTGAGAAATAAAGACCCTCGTGCATTCCAGCACTTCATGAGGATGCCACCACCATGTTTGATAAATTGTAGAGCGTCTGAGACCCAGGTTGACCAAGCCAAGCACACAACTTCCATCCAAACCTGGACCCTGGACTGAAGGTGGCACTGACTTCTGCGGCACCTGGCCTTCTGGAAACACATACAGAAATATGCAAGTATTGCCTGGAGGGTGCCACACAACACCATCAGCAAAGTGGTCAGAGAAGTGGTGGAGGTCATCATCAAAGAATATGTGGAGGAGCTCCTTCCATGTTCCCACCACGAAGAAGGCTGAGGAAAGTTGCAGAACATGGTATCAGAGGTGGGAACTTTTCCCCACACCTTTGGAGCCATAGATGGGAGCATGTGGCCTGCAAAGCTCAGCCAACTCAGGTCCTCTTATTACAACTACAAGGCTTCTTCAGTATCATCCTCTTTGCCATGGTGATGCTGACTACAAGTTCATGTACATCGATGCTTCAGGCAACGGGTCAGCTTCAGATAAGCCAGGTATACAACGCAAGTGACCTCAAGGATGGGCTGGAACGCCAACCTCATCATGGGATTTCTAGATCCAGACCCCCTACCCAATGACCACAAGATGTTGCCCTACTTCATCATGGTGATGACGCCTTTCTCCTCAGAACCTACCT
Organism: Laticauda laticaudata; assembly: GCA_004320025.1. Lineage (NCBI taxonomy): Eukaryota > Metazoa > Chordata > Lepidosauria > Squamata > Elapidae > Laticauda > Laticauda laticaudata. The sequence goes on from BHFT01043194.1 coordinate 29,489, forward strand.
CATGAAGCCCCACACTTCCAGATGCTCACCCGTGAAGAGAGGATCTTCAAACTACAGGCTGTCCAGCGCAAGACGGGTGGTGGAGAACGCCTTTGGCATCCTGGCCAACAGGTTCCAGGGACTTCTCACCCACCATGCAGCATCACCCAGGACTGCTGCATCTGCACAAATCTCATGCGCAAACCGTACCCAGTGTTGCAGAACAGGCTTGTGGACCATCAAACAAGGGAATGGGACATTGAGAGCCTGGTGAATGGAGCAAGGACTAAAACCTGATAGACACTGTGGATGTACAAGGCCCCAACAGAGCTTCAGTGAAGGGAAGAAGCAGCGCAACCTCCCTGAAAACACTGTGCAACTTCCCCAGCTGGAGCATGTGAGTGGCAAGACAGGGTGATAGATGGTTAATGATGGCTTCCTTGAGCTTGTCTCATCACACTGATGAGATTGTGCCATGTATGTTGAGTCGGCTCTAACAATGAACAGGGCATTAATAAAGAGCTTTGTTATTTTGAAATGTGTTGATCAATGAAAAAAATAGTTATTGAATAAAAAAATGGCCATATATGTGGCCAACTGGAGGTGGACCATACAGTCCCACTATGCTTGCACTGGAGGTTATCTATCCCACAGCTATCCTTACCTATCCCATAGATATCCTTACCTATCCCACAACTATCCTTACCCATCCCCACAACTATCCTTAACCCATCCCACAAGCATACAAAGGCTTAACCTTTTTTTCAAAGTTTTTCACCAAACACTTTATTAAGTAAAAAAAAATGAACCAGTGTGGGAAGCAAAGATAAACTTTATTTAGTAACTGTCTTAAGTAACTGTGTATGACTTTATTAAAAAAGCAAAGTAAAGTGTCTTTAAGGCAAGATAAAGTGAAACAGGTAATAAACTCCGTCTCTGGCACTATTCTCAGTCACTCTGAGAAGCATGTCCATGGTCTCAGCTGTCAAGCGCCAGGGACTGTGGAGGTGGCTGTGGCTGAGTTGCTGGTCTGAGGCGCCATTGGAGTGCTTGGCCCCGAGAGTACAACAGGGGATGTGTGTTCAGGAAGTCTTCAGAGAGCTGACTCAGTCCCATGAGGTGAGAGGCCCTTCATCAAGGACCTGGGATGTTAGGCCCAAGACTTGATGACAGATTGTCCGTTGACGGCTTGGCTGTGTGGTGGAGGAAGGAGGAGTGTAGTTGGGGCTGTCTGGTCTGCAGCTGGCGAGGTGAGGCATCTGTGGCATGCAATGAACCTGGCCTGACTGGGAAGGGCTGCCTCTGCTGTGGCGAAGTCCTGGTACTCATAGCCTTGGTAGGTGAGGGCTGTTGAAAGCCGTGGAAGGGCTTGTGACATCGCCTGGAGTGGGGAGCAGACCTGGACTGGGTCAGAGCAGGCTTCAGCGGCCTGAGGGTTGTGCAGGAAGTGCTGTGATCTTCTGCTCATCACCTGGTACTGGCCTCGGGCAGGTCCATGAGGTCTGACTCACGTAGGTGATGAAGGGCTTCTGGTTTGAGGATGGTATGTCACTGTGGACCAGCTGAGAGAGAGATCTGTGGTTGTTGATTGTGTCCCTGATCTCCAGAGGACAGTGTGGCTCTGGCCCTCCAGTCTGCCTCTGCCTCTCTGCCTGCTTTCTTTGGAGGTGGAGCTGGGTGTGGGTGTGGGTTGGTCTCTGGTGGCTGCTGCTTCTTCCTCCATTGTGACGGGGGATCCTCCATGTCCTCTGGCATGGGGAGTGCAAACTGTTTGGGGGGTCTCTGCCATGGGGCCCCTCCGAAGACACCCGCCTGGAACAGTAGCTGTCTCCTGGCTGGAAGAGGAGTGGCTTTCGTGGTCTGTCTGAAGGGAGAGGGTTGTCAGAGGGCTGCTCCTCAGTGGCGGACCTCACCCTCCAGGAAAGCTGCACTTGGCCAATGACGTACATCTCCCGGTTCATGAGCTTGACAAGCGGCCTGGCCAGATTTCTTCAGGTGTAGCTTACCATACCAGGGTGTGCATGTGCATGTACTCCATCCCAGGAAGTAGGTCTGAAGTGTAGCCCAGGCTCTCTGCCTTGTCTCTCCAAGCTGCCTGTTTCCTCTTGGTGTCGCGATAGAGTCTTTGGCCCTTTCTCCATAGGTTACTCTTTCTCCCTCAGCCATTCCAGCACCTCCTCCTCATGGTCCTCGGAAAGGGTGTACTGTTTCCTCTTCCCTTCTCCTTCCCTTGCCTCTTCCTCCCTCTGCAGGGGCTTCAGGCAGGGCCTTCAGGGGCTTGAGCAGCAGGGCTTTGAGGGCCTTGGGGCTGGTCCACCACCACAGCAAGCACCACCACACAGCAGCAGCAGGAGAAGCACCAGCACCAGCAGCACTAGCAGCAGCACTAGCAGCAGCACCATCAGCACCATCAGCAGCCCACCAGCACCACCAGCAGGAGAAGCACCAGTAGCACCAGCAGCACCAGCAGGAGAAAACACCAGCAACCACCCAGCTAGCAACCACAGCAGCAGAAGCACAGCAGCTTCAGAGTTAGCGCCAGGGGTGGGATGGTGGTCTGTCCTTCTTGCCAGGCTGGCAGAGTAAGCACAGGCTTTCTCTTCTTCCCTGACTGATGAACCATGGTTAATTCGAAGATGCTCTGCAGCAACGTCTTTTCCTCTGAATGCTGACTGCTTGCGAGCTGCATCCTTTTATATCCGCGGAGCTGACGCAATTCATCCTCCCACATTGCACAGTGAACACTTTGCATCCGCTATGCATCCGCTATGCATCCTATAGGCGTTCTGTGATGCATCCGTGTCATCCACTACGCATCCGCCCTTCCGCTATGCGTCCACTTCGCAATTCTCCCCGGAAGCCCTTCGGATTGTGTCATCCACTTCCAATCTGCTGTCATCCGCTAGGCTTCCTACAAACATCCGCTTAGCATCCTCACTACGTACTACCCCCGTCCATTCCTTTCCGTTCTTTTCCGTCCTGTTTATGCAAATTTGAGGCACTTTTCGAGCGGAATACAATGGATGGAGCCACCCCGAAATTTTGCTCATCCACTGTGTCCTTTTTGCATACATTTTGCATCCATCGGCCAGTGGGACCTAGCCTTTACCACTTAGATGTACTTAGATGTATTTTAGCTTTTTTCAAGAGTGGCAGATGGTCACATTATCCAATCTAATTTGTATTACCTTTTGTGTTCCTCTGGGTTGTCACAAAATCTAGTGACACTAAGCTCTTGACTCAGCAGTACCTGCTGCTATCCTGTCCACTGTTTATTCAAGTGATTTCTCCTTTTGGAGCAGTTTTGCCTTTTTATTTCCTATATGCTGATAAGCAGTTTTGCAGGATTACTCATTATTATTCTGCCTTTAATGGGTGCTTTGCTTATGTTCTGATTTTGACCTATTTTTCAACGAGTGAAATAATCCTCTTTCAATTTTAGACTAGTCATTAATGTTCTTCAGAGTTCCATGGTTGCATAAAACTGAACCAGTTCCTCTTTGTGGTGTATCTGAGTCTAGGCTCGTAGCCATCCAAGACATTTTATTGTTTCTGGGAGAAAAAAACCAAAAATCTCACCTTCAATAGATGGAATTCACTGGTATAATTCAAAATATAGCATTCTTCATTGCACCTGGATGTTACAGGCTACCTTGGAGGCGTAGGATGTCTTCTCTGCTTTCCATTCTTTTTAATAGTTGCTGCCTAGTGAGTCTGCATAATGAACCTGCCTAATGATGGGATTGGTTCCCACAGATCAAGTGGGTGCCATTTTCTACCAGGCTGTTTCTTAAATTCTAGCATCTCACTTATGTTCATTTTTTTTAAAAAGGAAATCAATGAAATATTGAAATAGACAGGAATCTTTAAAATATTCAATTTACTTCCTATTGGATAAATTAATGTTTTCTGCTAAATTTTATATTTTAGCTTTCTTTTCCATAGTGCTTTGCAAGACATAGTGAACACAACATTCTATACCAATTCAGTTGACTTGTTAACATTTTTAGTGTCCAGTCTGCATATTTATTGTGAATCTGAAAAAAAGTTACTGACTTTTTTTGCTGATGTCAATGGAAGGTATTTGGAATTCTAAAGGATGACCTCCACCTCAAACAAACACACAAACAAACAACATATGGCTGAATAATTGTACTCAGTTTCGCAGTCTCTACAAATTGCAGTGGCTATTTGTCAGCGAAGCTGCTAGATGTGTGGCTCAGAGTCTTTGGGCATAATTATTCATTGTTCTTATTTTGCTTGCAGGCATTCAAGAAATTGATGTCAGAAGATGATTTTTTTTTAAGCCAGTCAGCCAAGAAATGATCAAACCAATCTTTCCATTGCTACTTATCTAACTTTAACAAATGGTATTTATTTGTAGGTTTACCAGCAGCCCTTTTCAGGACTGAACTGTGCTGCTGAATGTGTGGCTGACAGCTTCAAAGCCTGATTTCTTAAATATGTTCAAAGCCAGGAAAACATATGCTGCAATTTAACTGTTGAATATCTAAAATGAACACATGCCCATTTTAACAAGTATTTGTAATAAAGTGTTATTTGTTTTCTGGATCGAGTCTGAGGGGATATAGGATGCCACCTGACCTTGATATCTCTTAGTTGGCCTTGATGTCTATGACAGGAGGCCTTCCTGTAAGCATCTGTTGTATGGTAATTTCATTAGAAATGATGTGTGATACTCCCATAATACATACTAATTAAGATTCAAAAACACTAAGAGTCCAAAAGCTGACATAGTGAATTCCCTGCAACTGTTATGGGGTTGGTGATAGGGAATTAAAATGGGAAAGATTTTTTTTTTTTAAGGTGAGGAGAAAGAAAGGTAATGTTCTTTCTTCGAACATTGGGTCTAATGTTGAATGTATAGGATATTCATTCTTTCTTTTCTAAAATACTTCCGACATGTATTCTTGAAGCCATGATACAAAATTGAAACAAAATTGATAATAGAGTAGCTTAAATGGAATAGAACAATGAATTGATCCACTTTGTTCATAAAACTACACCATATGTAGTCATAAATATTTCTTTTATTGAAAATGATATGCCATGCCTATTAAATTTTTCATTCTTGCTTAGAAATAAATATTGATTTCATCAAACCAGGTTCTCTTTGTTCTTGATATGCTGACATCTGCATATGATAAAATTCCAAATAAAACTCTTTTGCTCTAAAGAAACTGAAAAAGTAAAAAAAAAAGTTTCAATTTTACTGTAAACCTCTTAGAATAATTGAACCAGAGTGTTGAGAGAGAATCCATTAGGCCATCAAGTTCCAACTTCTGCATAATCCAAGTATTTAAATTAAACATTCTTAATGGCTGGCTAGCTTGCCCAAACGCATTCAGTAAAGCAGAGCACACCACATCTCTGGGTAATTTGTTCCACTGTCAAATTATTCCTACTATTTCTCTTAATGTATAATTGGAATCAAATGGATATATTTTTTGTAAATTAAAATCATTATTCCATGTCCAGTCATTGACCCTCTACTGCATAACACTGCATCCATGCAGGGAAGAAATTTCACATAAGTAATTGTAGTTGTGTCAGGTTTTTGCATAACATGGTTGAAGGAGGGAACACACTGATACCTGCAGAGCATTCTGAGACCACAGGAATAGTAGGATTGATGACATTCTGAATGATGGGTTGTTCCCAAACAGTCTTTGGCATACCTATTATTATGAATACATACATCTATTCACATTTTCATTTGTGCATACAATACATATACCAATGAAATTTCCTTGAGATTTCCTTTAGGGGTGACACTTATACTCCTCAGTAATCCTGAACAAGGTTATTGTTTTCCACAACTTGAGAGTGATCAATTCTCCTCATAGTAAATCTGAAAAATAATGCATAACAACATACTGTTATGATCATTTTAATTCATAGAATTTGTAGAATTCAGCAGGATAACTTTGATATCTGTAGATCTGGAACATGAACTGACTGAATTGCTTTATCATGAGGCAGTTGCGCCTCCGTTTCTTTGTGAGAGGGGGAGAGAAATCACTAATATTTTGTAAACAAGTTAGATTTGCTTAAATCATGATCAGAAGAGGCTTGCTGATTCACAGTATGGCTCCAGGAATGGCTAGCTTAACAAAATACCACTTTTAGCATTTTTTTCTCAAAGTTTTTTATTTTTTTGTATTTCATAAATTGTCTCTTTTAGTGAACAGTTTGGTTCCAGATTTTTACATTTCTACACAAATATTACCTTAGTTACATCTTCACCTTTCATATTTGGTTTTATATTATATCATGACATGTATTTTCTATTAATATCTTAATTTTTCAATTTTTCTTCAAATATTCTCTTAATACAGATTCTTTATACAATATTTAAAATTATACATTCATTTCATATCATATCATTACATTTATAAATTCTATAAATTTTCTATAATATTCTTCACATTTATTTCATATATTTCTATTCATGTCTTAACGTTTTCTATTTTTCTTCTAATTATTCTCATTATCCTCTTAATACACATTTCTTTATACAATTTTTAAAATTCTTATTTTTGTTTCCTTGTACTTATACTTATATCTGTCATATATGTAAATTCATCACATATTCTTCATTCATTATTCAAAAAAATCCATTATAACTCCAATAATTAATAAATTCAAAGCCCTCTCCCTTTAATTACTAATTTGAGTATGCCACCCCTTTATTTTACACATCATTCAGTTAGTTCCCCTTGTTCATAATATTTAACATGATATAGTCATTATTTTAATTATCACTTTAAATTAATAATCTCTTAGCTATTACATAATGTACATATACTTTAAAAGGATTCTGCATGGTATTTACCTTAATTATCTTCTCATTCAGTTATTCTTCCAAATATCATATCATAAAAACTGGTTTTAATTTAATTTAGTTTTTATAACAATCTTCATAGTACTTTCATATCTTTCCCTTTTCATTTTTATTCCAATTGTATCTATGTATAATTTAAAATAGCAAATAATCCAATAACAATACAAAAAAACCCATCAGTATAGCTACTTTTCTAAATCATTTAACATTTCAAACATATTAATATTACTACCAATTACCTTACAGAATCCCTTTTTTAAGTCCCTAGCTACCCATTATCTTTGTGTCTCATGACTAAACAATTTCTTTGCAGTTTTATTCAATTCCCATATCCCCTTTCTCTCTGGTTCTTTTTCTTATTGCCTCTTTTCCCCCTTGTTTTCCCCTCCCATTTCTTATTCTGACTTTTATCTCCCTTCCTCTTCAATGCTTTCTTCTGTAATTCCCTTTTTTGCTGTTTCCTTTTTCTTTGTTTGGCTTTCCAAACTTTCCCTTTTTAATTATCTCCTCAAACCTCCAGGGTTCCATTTCCTCCCTTCCACTTCAGTGTTTGTTGTTCCATTTGCTGATGGCAGCTGGCATTTTCTGTAACTGACTCCTCCCTTTCTGGCACTTCTTGTTCTTTGTTCTCCAAAATAGCCATTTCTATACATTGTAAGGCAGTGCAGCATGTTTCTTCTCTTTCCTGTAATATTTCCTTTATATTTCTCAGTTCCAATTTTATTTTTAAAAAAGTTCTACCATTTTATACACTTCTTTTAGTCTTCTTTATTCCTTTCCTTAGTAATTAAGTCCAACTCAGTTGTCCAGTAATTTAATTCCACCAGCATCTTTGATGTTTATTTCCAACATTAACTATTAACCCTAACCCTAACCCTAACCCTTTGTTTCAAAATTTTTCCCCAGGTTGTTTGAATAGTCCAATGTCCATAAATTCCATTTTAACAACAATTGCCAAACAGTCCCAAAGTATTTTCCCCCATTCTTCTTTAAACTTAGTATTCTTTGTTTCCACTTTCACTTTGCAGGATTCTATTTTATTGTAACAAAGCTCCTCTTGTTTTGTAACAAGTTTAACTTTTTCAAGAACCAGACCTCTTTTTTTAAAAAAGGATCACTAATTTTCCTTTTACCATTAGATGGCGCTCTCCATTATGTCCAATTTCCACCCCTTTTTTTTCATTTTCTTTTCTCCATTTAGGGCGTTTAAGTTTCAAAATTCTAATAAGTCCAAATTTTCAATTTTAACACATTCAAGTTCAGCAATCTGTGTCTATTTAATGCCAATTAATGTATTATCCAATTTGAACAAATATTTTCTGACTTCCTCAAGTATATCTCTTTTCAAGGTTCAAAGCCACTTCAAGCTGTCAATTTTTTTTTACTTTCACTTTCACTTTAACTCTATTTCTTAAAAAATTGTTAATCTCTTAATTCTGGGGTACCTTATGTCCATTTATTGTGATTCTTTGAATCCAGTCTCCACACTTTTCTCTCCTTCTCTGCTCCTGCACACTCTGTCCCCGTCAGCTCTTCCTCTTCAGGGTGGCCATTTTGCCACCACTACTGCCATCTTCGGAGGGGAGTAAAATGCCTAGCCAGGAAGGGGAAATGTGGCTCCCCTCGACCCAGCTGGCACTCTCCCCCTTCTTCATCACCCCTACCAGGTGGTTCCAATCCCCAAAACAGATGGACTGGGCTCTCCAATGGGGTTACATGGATCAAAGCTACAGATGATTGCAGTCTTCAGTTAGTCTTCAAGGATGGCGCAACCGGAAGGCCCACTTTAAGCATTGATGATGTTGTCCCTGTAATATAACTTATAGCCTCCAGCCACCTTCCTTACCTTTATATTTTTAATTGGACAGTTGTGCAAATGAAACATTGGAGTGCAGTAGCTCATCATTTTTTATGTTTAAAGAATGTGAATGAAGCATATATGGACTCCAAAGGCATTTGTGTAAATGGATATGACTGTTTTTCATTTTTAGCATTCTGTTCTTTTAATTTTGTTTAAAATTAAAGAAACCAAAGTGTATGATGCTGGTCTCTAATTAGCCATATAGGATTCACTTGGTAAAGTACTTACCTTTTTTTTTTTGTCTACTGCTTGCAAAAAAAAAAGGGGGGGGGNGAAAAAAAAAAAGGGGGGGGGGGAGAAACAGCCATTTGTCTGAAATGGTATAGGCTCTTTCTTGAGCAGGTGGTTTGACTGGAAGGTATCAAAGGTCACTTCCAACTCTGTTGTTCTTTTTACAATTTATTTTTATGAATTTGGCATCACAAATGGTACCATCAGTAACCCAGGAAAATTGCTTAGTAATTCAGGAAAGTAGAGAAAGAGTGAGAAAAGGATTGTTGTCCTTTCCTTACTGTGAGTTTTGCTGTTTCTGCCAGCACAATATTGCTGGAAATCTGATAATGTTATGGCTGTAATGTAACCCATAGTGTGAAGTGTTCCTGAACAATATAGTCAAATTGTAGTATAGGAAGAACAGGGGTGGGGATAAGATCGTGAATCCTATAGCCAATAGATCATCTGAATCTCTTCAAGTGAAAAGCACACTCTGTTGCGCTGTAAACCAGCCATTCTTTTGGATTAAGGAACAGTTTATGCCAGAGTGATACCAGCCTCCCCAAAGAGAGAATCAAAATGTTTAAGCATTTAACAAGACAAATAGTACTAATGCAAAACTTTGCCATATAGTAATTAATGCATTAATCATTCTGCCCACAAGTCAGGAAACACACACAACCCAGTGCAGATTGCTTTATCAAAAGGAAAAGCAATCATTTTTCTCATTATTTTGCAGCTGCTGTCACATTATAGCCACCCTCTTGGAGTTACTATTTTAAAATAAGAAAACAAAAGATTACGATTCAAAAGGGATATTTAACAATGACAAAATAGTAAGAAATATTTTTTACTATTTGAATGTGTAAAATATTGTAACTATTTTTAATATTACTTATTTTATATTGGTTCATAACTCATAAGTAGGCAATCTCATTAAAACCCGTCAAACCTCATGTACAAGTAAGGTCAGGTACGTCCATAAGTATTTTTTCATTATTTTTAACCTGAGATCATGATGTTGTGAACAGCTGTCGGTTTCTACCTAACCATCCATTCATGTAACCACCAACCAATGGCTTCTATTATGCCTTTGAAGACTCCTATTGTATAGGATAATAACTAAGAAACTGGACTATGGATAAAAAAAAATATTCTGCGTGGCATTTGTATCATTCGTGGTTTCAGGAAACAGCTTTAGGCAAATTTATTCTTACTCTCAGATTCTCCAATTTGTAATAAATGAGATGATGATGAATATAATACAATTGTACATAACTGATACATACATTTTAGAGAGATTGTATGCAATTCATTACAAACTTTTCAAAACTTTATAGGAAAATAAATAGTTTTTATATTATAACATGTTAAGAGTGCTCAGTTGAATGAACATTTTGCTTTCCCTGGTGAGGACAACTTTATAGAATTCTAAGCATCACCACCACCATCATCATATCATCCAACTAAATTTCCTTTCTTGGTCATATATAAATCTGATTTTTTGTACCTTTTACAATTATGAAAACAGTGAGCTTCTTGACTTAGAAGTTATTAGAAAGGTTTTGAGAAAAATACTGAATGATACTTCTCTTCATGAGAATATTGTGTACTACTCTAGGTACAATGCCAGGTTTAGGATGTAGGGGCTCCAAGGACAATACTGGCTGATGGTGCCACCTTCTGCTGATGTAAAAAATTCACATTTTTAGAATGATTTGGAAGAAGGGAGGAAAGTGGTGTCCCCAGAAGGCCCAGCAACCTAGGCCAATGCCGGCTTAGTCTTAGCCTAAAGTTGTCTGTGCCTATGTATATCAGGAACACTGTTTTGAAGTCTGTTTAAAAATCAGATTGTTCATACCTTTCCTTCATTTCAGACATTATGAGAAAAATTCATTTGGGATATTATGAGAAAATTTCATTTGCTTGATCAATAACAAGATGAATGCCTACAGCATAATACTTTCTTATACCTACATACCCTTATGAACAAGGAAGAAACTTTTTATTGCCTTTTTTTCTCGAGTGAATAGCTAACTTTTTGTTTCCACATTTCTTCTATCACTTCTAATCTTTTCAGGTCAGGTCTGGTCAGAGTTTCTTTTCTCTCATTGTTTCAGTCTTGCAAAAGGCTCTCACTTCTAATCATCTGCAGCTGATTTATGCATATTATGGAGTCCTTGACCACAGTCTTATAACCACAGTTGAGCCCAAAATTTGTGTTGCTAAGTGAGACAGTGAGGTGAATTTTACCCCATTTTACTTGTTTTATGAAGATTCTGGCCACAGTTGTTAAGTGAATCACTGGAGTTGCTAAGTTAATAATGTGGTTATTAAGTGAATCTGGCTTCCAAATTGACTTTGCTGATCAGAAGGTTGACTCTGGGCTATTGCAACCATCATAAACATGAGTCAGTTGCTAAGCATCTGAATTTTGATCACGTGATTGTGGGGATGCTGCACAGTTGTAAGTGTGAAAAACTCATGTCACTTTTTTTCAGTGCCATTGTTACCTCAATCACTAAACGAACTGTTGCAAGTGGAGAACTACCTGTATTGACTTCTTTAGAAAAACCGATACATTCCTTCCTTTTGAAAATGAATCTATCTCTTTAAATATTCTTTATTTCCTCAGTAATAAACATTTAAATTTCCTACCTTTGAAAGAGCTTTCTGTTACTGCAAAATTGCTCTGACTTAAATGAGAAAATTTTAATCTACTTATTGGAACTATGCTACCATATTTTTGTACAGGGAAGAACATATAGTGTATTGCAGTTCTTACCTTGATCTGCAAGATGATTTTTAGCATGAAGTTTTTTATTTTTTTTTTGAAAAGAATTTTATTAATTTTCTACAAACACACATAACATATACAACATTAAAAACATCTACTCTCATATATACTTCCGGTGTGTCGGTTGGTTCATCAGTTTTGT